>ML794616.1:198168-208606 GCA_009831015.1 Picea engelmannii
CTAGGTTTAGCATGGAAGTGTTCCTCATTTTCTAACATGTGGTATCATACTTGGTTTAACAACCTTGGATCTGAGCTAAACCGTAGGTTCAATAAGAGTTGTAAGTCATAAATCTTTAAAGATTGTGTTAAAGAATGACGAGCAACTCGAGAATAGATATTGAAAAATTCAATGGCCAGAATTTTGAGCTTTGGAAGCTTAAAATTGAATATCTCCTTTTATATCAAGAACAATGGACAACAATATATCCAGGTACCATGACAATAGGTATGCCAATGAAAGAATAGGAGAAACTTGAGAGAAGAGAAAGGAGTACGATTCGACTTTGTCTTGCAGATTTGGTACTGCTGAATGTCTCACGTGAAGATTCGGCCAAGAAACTATGGGACAAGGCGGGGAGCTTGTACCAGTCGAAATACATGGTAAATAAGTTGTTTCTCAGAAAGAAACTGTATCTTCTGAGGATGAGTGAGGGAAGTTCGGTGACTGAGCATTTAAATGTGTTTAATACCATTATAAGACAATTATCTTCTGTGGATATGAAAATCACTAAGGAGGAGAAATGTATTAGCTTATTATGTTCTTTTCTAGACTCTTGGGATAGCTTAGTCATGGTTATAGGGAGTAATACAACCACATTAGCGCTAGAAGACATGGTTTCATCTCTGTTATCAAAATAAATGAGAAGGAAGAACATGGAAGGATCGACCAAAGATGTTTTAGTGGTGAGAGGTCGATCAGTTCAAAGAGATAAAGGAAAATTCTCCAGTAGAAAGTCCAAGTCAAAGGGTAGATCTAAATCCCCTATTCAGTCGAAAATAATATGTTGGAAATATGGTATAGTTGGGCATTACAAAAGGGATTGCAAGTCGAAGGAAATGGAAGTCAGTACAAGATCTGACGAGAAGCAGTTGACTGAGAGAAAGATGATTCCAAATAAGGGAGGTAATGTGTACCTGGCGTCGAGTAGTACATAGTCAGATCAAGATGTTAGGTCGATCGACTCAGGAGAATCCTATCATATGACACCACATAGAGAATGTTTCTGTGAATATGAACAATATGAAGGAGGAGATGTGCTTTTGGGGTATGACGTGACAACCAAAATTTTCGAAAGAGGAAGAGTTTGACTGATACTATAGGATGGGACGAGTAGAACCCTTCCAGGTGTGCTACACATTCTGGGTTTGGAAAGAAACTTGATATTTTTCAGCAAGATTAGTGATGCAGGAGTGCACACTCTATTTCAAAAGGGTTCATGCAAGATGGTCAATGGTGTGATGTTCTTAATGAAAGGAGTTCATATTGGAACCCTATACAAGTTATGAGGGAGTGTTGACTCGACTGGATGCAAAAACATTGTTGTTCTTGAAGTCCACTCAACTTCGAATCGACTCTACTTGGGCTGATATGATTCAAACCGAATCGACAAATCATCATAAATTCGACCTGACCATGTTGTGGAATGAGAGGATGGGACACATAGGAGAAAAATGACTTCAAGCTATGCATAACAAAGGTATGGTCGAAGACTTTCCTACATGTAATTTATAATTCAAATTTTGTGAACATTTTATATATGGAAAAAAAAGTCAAGTGAGGTTCTCATCTGGAGTGACAAGGGAAAATGAGATTATAGAGTTCGTTCATAGTGATGTGTTTGGACTTGTTTTAGTTCCTTCACTTGATGGATCCATGTATTATGTCTCCTTCATAGAGTATTTTACTAGGAAGACATGGATATATTTTCTTAGAAAGAAATCATAGGTTTTTGAGAAATTAAAAGAGTTTAAATCTCTTGTAGAAAACCAGAGAGATAAGAAGATTAAGGTGTTGAGAACTGACAATGATGGTGAATTATGTGGAAAATAATTTGATCAGCCCTGCAAGTAGTGTGGCATAGCACTCCAAAATACCACACCATATACCCCACAAAAAAATGGAGTTACTAAGGAAATGAATAGAACATTAATGGAAAAGGAAAGGAGTATGCTCAATGGTGTTGGGATCACACAAGAATTCTGGGTGGAGGTAGTCGACACTGCAAAATATCTATTGAATATGTCTCCTTCATCGATGCTAGTCGAAAAAAATACACTTGCGGTATGGTCATGTAAGAATCCTTTGGTTTCACATCTCAAATTATTTGGTTGTGATGTATTTGTGAATGTCCCAAGGAAAAGAGGAGCAAGTTGGACAAGAAGGAAGTAAAGTGTATTTTCTTTAGATACAAAGAAGGAATGAAATGATACAAGCTTTGGGATCCTGCATAAAGGAAAACAATGTATAGTCTAGATGTGGTCTTTAGAGAATTTGGAAGTAAGTCTGAGCCTAAAGAAATTATTGAGACTGAGAACAATCTAGAGAAGGTGTGGTTTGAACTGAGGAACGAAGAAGATGATTTATATGAGTCAACTGAATCAAAAGGAGAGGTGGAACAACTGACCCCGATTGTAGGGAGGTCATAAAGAGTAAGAAAACCAGTCGAAAGGTATAGTCCACCCAAATTTTGTTCCACATTTGTGTTAACTTCCACCGACGATGAGCCCAAGTTGGTCATGGGGGGCAGTCAACTCAGCAGAGGGAAAACTCTAGAAGTATGCCATGGTTTAAGAGATGTAATCTTTGCACAAGAATGAGACATGGGACTTGGTCAAATTTCCTTTTGGAATAAATCCTGTTGGTAGAAAATGGGTATTCAAGAAGAATATGAATGCAATAGGTCAAGTCGAGAAATTTAAAGCTTGACTCATAGTGAAAGGATATTCCGAAGTCAAAGGAGTCGAATTCAGTGATATTTTTTCTCCTGTCGCAAAATTAAATTCCATTAGAGTGCTAATATCTTTGGCTGCAACATTTGATCTAGAAATAAAACATATGGATGAAAATATAACATTCCTACACGGGGACCTTGAAGAGGAAATCTACATTAAACAACCTGAAGGATTTGTAGTAAAGGGAAAGAAATATTTGATGTGCAAACTGAAAAGATCCATTTATGGTCTGAATCAATCATCAAGGATGTGATACCAAAAGTTAGACACATACATATTTAGTTTAGGATTTGTGAGAAGAAAAGCTGATCATTGCATATATTCTAAAGAAGAAGGTGGGTGTTTCATATATGTAGCATTATATGTCGACAACATGTTGTTGATTGGAAACAACATGAATGCAATAAAGGAGGTGAAGAATAAACTATCCTCCAAGTTTGACATGAAGGATATTGCTGCAACTAACTTCATTATGGGAATGGAGATTAAGAGAGATCGAGCAGCTAGAAATCTCTGGTTGAACCAAAAAAAGTATATTGAAACAATCTTGAAATGTTTCAACATGTAGGATTGCAAACCTGTGAAGGTGTCGATTCCAGTGGGGGAAAGGATGCTCTACTGATCTAGGTGGATATTGGTGGCCACCCACCTCTTCTAGTTGGCTCACATACAAATTTCATCTTGGCAGTTACAATTTTCATTTTGGCAGTTACAATTTTCATTTTTATAGTTTTTCGAGTCCCAAACTTTTAGGGCCATTTTGAGGCTGTAAACAAATTTTTTTTAGACTTTTGGGGGGCCAAGTGTTTCCAGTGGCATACCTAAACCATTGGTGGAAGTTGTACTTCTCAAATAGAAATTTTTGACGAGGTATTGAACGTGTAAAATGAAGATTATATGCAAAAGTTACAATCCAGGGAAGTTGATGTACCAACTTACCCCATCTAGGCCCACATGACTTTTGGCACTTCATTTCCTAGGGTTAGGTTTTTGGATGTCTAGGGTTTTCTGATTATGGTTGGATGCTAAAAAGGCCGAGAGGCCTCATTGTAATGTGCTTAGACGAATGTGTGTAGCTTCCACATCTCTTCTCATAGATTAGCTACCACTATTTGAGCAAGATTGTTTCATTCTGCATTTTACAGTTTCAACAGATTTCTTTATTGAATAGAAGTTAAGTTCCATTGTATCTTTGTTAATTTTCTCTGTATATCTATGTTAATGTTATTGATATGTGTTTCATTTCATTCCACTCATAAATCCATATCAATAGTATCATAGCAGTCTGCTCTTCATTTGTTTCTTTGTGCATGTTCCCAATGAGGTCAGGGTATAAACAGTTAGGAATTGAACTTGTTGAGACTTTTCAAAATCGGCCTTGCTGAACTCAACGACCGCCCATGGGGGAAGAAAAGAGAGATGATGGGGCATGCTACCCCTTTAAGTTGTTTCTTGAGGAATCCCTCTCGTGAAAATGTAACGAGATGATGGATAATTTTTCACAATTCCTTTGATGGTTTCCAACAAGTGACGCATCTTCCTCAAGCGGAGGCGCTGCGCCGATCAAGGTACAGATCAATTTTGATATTCCTATATTTGAAGGTAAAATAGATGCGGATGCTGTATACAAATGGTTAAACCTTATAGAAGGGTATTTTTCTGTCTGCAACTTTTCTAATAGAGAAAAGATTACATTTTCCATCCTTAAAGTCGTCCCCCATGTCAAAAGTTGGTGGGAGAATTTCTGTGAGCAAAAGGAAACAAAGGGATCTACATTATTTGTGGTTAGACCCACTTGGGGTTCCTTCAGGGATTCCATTAAGGAACAATACTACACTGTTGGAAGTTATGACGACTTATATACAATATCGACCACAGTATAGTAGGAAAGGGACCAAAAAATGCCAGATTTCACCAATGTCTTTCATACCTTGCACACCAAGATAGGTATCAAATACTCTGAGTGACATCTGGTGCTCAATTACCGCAATGATATACATAGATACATCTAGAAAAAAATGGATTTTCTACACATATTGTCCTTGGGCGTGACCTATTGATATGATGCGGAAATCGAGAAAAAGATTAAACAAAAGACACAAGAGTTTGGCTTTGCAAACCCCTCATAGAAAAAGCAAGGAAAAGGCAGCCCCAACCCACAAAATAAAGGACAAAGAAAGGATGGACAACCTCAGGACAACCAGTCCAAATCGAAAACAAAGAAAGACATTAGAAAATGGTGTGAGTTCTATAAGAGCCCCTAGAATAACACCACTAAATGTTGCTCAAAGCAGTCATTGGTGGTTGTGGTGAAAGCCTTTGAATCAGATGCAGGATCCAAATCTGAATTAGAACTAGAAAAATGAAGACAAATCATTGATATAGAACCTAATGCCACTATTTCTACCACCAACAAGGTCCAACCCGGAAAACCTGATGAACTAGAGGAAGGTGAGTGCCTCTTTCATTCACAGATGTGGGTGAAGGGCACTCCACTGCACTTCATCGTTTATAGAGGTAGATAAAAGAACCTCATCTCAACAGAGGTCGTCAAGCGGTGGGATCTGCTAACAACACCATACCCATGGTCATACACCATCATATGGCTCCTCCAAGGGAGCGATCTCCACGTCAGCTAATAGTGCCACCTGGACTACATCATAAAGCCCTTCAAAGATGAGGTATTATGTGATGTCACCCCCATTGAAGTTTGTGATGTTCTTTGGGTACAAATTTGTTTATGGAAATGACATGTTGTATATGAGTCTAGTACTTGTAATTTTATTATTAATTTGGACAGGAAATTATACAGTATACCCGAGGTAGTCCCATCTACTGCCATTTCCTTGATCTTTGCCAAGAAATGTAGGAAGGTCATATCTTAGACCGAGAAGTTTGTCTTCTTCATGATTTCTGCTCAAATTGAGCAAAAGGTTGCAGCCAAATCCATGGCCTCTGTGACATGTCTCTCCACATAGTAGAAGCAAGTGGATAAGGTCATGGAATAATACAAAGAAATATTCTCCTCACCCACTGGGGTATCTTTTCATTATCAAGTCAAGCACTCAATTGATTTGACCCCTGGCACACCGCTATCCAATGGGCCAGTCTATAGCTTCTATATATCAGAAAATGAGGAAATCAAGTGCCAGATCTAAGAACTACTTGAAAAGGGGCACATACGCTCAATCTCATCACCTTGTGGAAGCTCAATCGTGCTTGTACAGAATAAATATGGGACCTGGCGTCTCTGCATTGATTACCAGGTGCTAAATAAAATCATAGTCAGAAATCAGTACCCAATTCCTTGAATTGAAAATCTCCTTGACCATCTCAAGTGGCCAAATACTTCAGTAAGATTGATCTAAAGTCCGACTATGACCAGGTCCCAATAGAGTATACCGATGTATGGAAGAATTGGTAATGCCCTTTGGCTTCAAAAATTCCCCAACAACCTTCATGAGGATGATGGATGACATCTTGTGGAATTTCACCAATTATTTTCTGGTGGTATATTTGGATGACACCCTCTTCTTCAAAAAGAATTGGGCAGAACACTTGTAACATACTCAACAAGTTCTGCACACTCTGTGACAACACAAGCTATATGAAAATTTGGAAAAATGCTTCTTTAGCATGAATAGGGTCCAGTACCTAGGATACATTGTTGATGAGCATGGGGTGCATGTCAATCTAGCCAAGATCCAGGTCATATGTGATTGGCCAGCCTCGACCACACTCACTGAGCTTTAGATATTCTCAGGACTTGCCAATTTCTATCGCAGGTTCATGTTGGGATTCTCCCACATTGCATGGCCCTTATCCAAGTGACCAGGTGCGGTGGTAAGGAAAAATTTGTATGGGGCCAATTGCAACATAAAGTGTTTGATGATTTGAAGCAATGCTTGTTCTCAGCCCTGATGCTCTCATTACCAAACCTGCAACATCCTTTTGAGATTGATATAGATGCTTCATACTATGATGTGAGTGCAGTTCTCACTCAACATGGAGATATCATGGCCTATCATAGTGAGATGCTATCAGATAATGTACATGAGCACCCCACTTATGACAAATAAATGTACTAAATTGTACAAGAATACCACCAGTGGAGGCATTATATTCTTAGGAAGGAGACAATCATCCACACTAATCATAAGCCTCTGTAATTCATGTAGACACAAGGAAAATTGCAGAATGACCACATCAAAATTGGTCCACATACTTGCAACAATTCCATCTTAACATCAAGTATAAGAGAGGGACCACGAACTGCGTCACTGACTAGCTCAACCGACCTCTAGTTGCCACACTAACCACGGTTCTACTCTCCTATGGACATGAGACCTCCAGATGACCCCAAATCTGTGAGAGAGATCTTGACTTTTCCACTACCTACCATATGCTGGGCACAAACACAATTGTCACTAATTTGCATCTACAGGACAGGTTGTTATGTCATTTGGGCCATCTCTTCATTCCATCAAGAGAGCGAGTGAAGCTTATTTGGGAAGCTCACTATAGTCAGGTGGCAGGACACTTTAGCATGGAAATGATAGTGGCATTGCTACAACAACATTTCTATTGGACGAAACTATGATAGGATGTCAACAAGTATATCGGGTCCTACATGACTTGCGCCATTTCCAAACCAACCATTAAGAAGCAAGGCATGTACACCCCTCTTCCTACTCCTGAAAGGCCCTGGGAATCCATCTCAATGAACTACATTTCGAGACTTCCTTCAACCAAGAAGGGAAATGACTGTGTTTTCATGGTGGTTGATTGATTTTCCAATATGGCGATTCTGGTCACCTACAAGAAGCACATCACAACAGAGGCCACTGCCAAGCTCTTCTTCGAATGCGTGTGGGTAAATTTTGGGATACCTGAAACCATCATCTCATATCGGGACAATCGTTTACTCAACACATTATGGTTGAGCCTCTGGTCATGACTGGACATCAAGCTCACCAAATCCAGAACCCTCTACCCCCAAACAGATGGCCAAATCGAGGTCGTCAACAAGATGATCATGCATATCTTGTGCATGTACAATTCCAAGCATCCGCACACATGGGATTAGAGTCTTCCCTATGTTCAACATAGTTACAATATATGCATACACAAGTCAACCGACCACAACCCCTTTCAGGTGGGGCTTGTATTTCAACCATTGGGTCCCATGGATGTTTCACTACCCCTTGCGTCCACACAAGCAAAATCGTCCCATGTGCAAACTGAAGCCGAAAAATCCACCTGGTTCATTGAATGAATCCAACACATCTGCCAACAGTTTTAGGATATTTTTCAGAAGTCTAATGCCAAGTACAACCATCACCATGATCAACACTGGGTTCCACACAAATTTTAGGTGGGAGATAAGTTTGGTTGCACTTGTAGAAAGAACGCCTTACATGACCCCATCAAAAGCTTCATCCACTCCGCTATGGACCTTACACCATTACCAAGGTTGTGGGTGAAAATTATTTTGAGCTCAACATTCCCCCCTTCCTTGTATTGCACCCAATGTTTAATATGGACTTCCTTCGGCCATACTTTCCACCCTTATTGGACACCTCAGAGATAGAAGAACATTTAAAACTGGCAGAGCTCAACCTTGACTGCATAGAACAAACATCCACTGATCAAATCATGGACAGACAGGTCAAGGGAACTCGCCAACAAAAGTTTCATCTTTATCAGGTCGTCAAAGCAGGGTATCTCCTGCACCAAGGCAAGTGGCTCACTCGGGGACAAATTCAAAAGAGGAGGGAGGATTGATAGAGGTGGATATCGGTATCCACCCTAATATTTCAGCTATATCACATACAACTTTCATCTTGGAATTTACAATTTTCATTTTGGAAGTTTTTTTACAGTTTTTCGAGTCCCAAACTTCCGGGGCCATTTTGAGGCTCTAAACGCCATTTTTTTGGACTTTTGGGAGTCAATAATTGTTTAATAAATACCCTAACCTCCAACGGAAGTTTTACTTCTCGAATAGACCTTTCTGATGAGGTATTGAACACCTAAAACATATATCGTATGCAAACGTTACGACCCCAAGAAGTTGATGTACCAACTTACTCCATCAGGGCCCACATGACTTTTGGCGCTTCATCTCCTAAAGTTAGGTTTCAGGATGTCTAGGGTTTTCTGATTATGGGTGGATGATAAAAAGGCCCAAAGTCCTCATTTTAATGTGCTCAGATGAATACACATGGCCTCCACATCTCTTCTCAGAGATTAGCTACCACCATTCGAGAAAGATTGTTTCATTCTACATTTTATAGTTTTAGCAGATTTCTTTATTGAATAGAAGTTAAGTTCCAATGTATCTTTGTTATTTTTATTTGTATATCTATGTTAATGTTATATATTTTTGTTTCATTTTTTTCCACTTATAAATCCAGATCATGAAAAATTTCGAAGGACATAGGAGGAAATAGAGGACGAGGCACGTGTTCCCTATGCAAGTGTTGTTGGTAGTCTAATGTATGCGATGGTATGCACTCGACCAGACATTTCCCATGCAGTGGGAGTGTTGAGTAGATACATGTCAAAACCTGGGAAGGAGCATTGGACAACTGTCAAGAGAGTATTCAAGTATTTGTGTGGCACAAAAGATTATGCTATATGCTACCAAGGAAAACTTGGAGGTGGCAGTGAAATAAATGTACATGGCTTTGTCGACGTCGACTGGATGGAGATCTGGATCGATGGAGGTCTACCAATGGATATTAGTTCAAGATGTTTGGTGGATAAATCAACTCTATGAGTAAGGGGCAGGTGGTCGTATCTTTGTCAACAACAAAAGTTGAATACATGGTAGCAACTCATGGAAGCAAAGAAGCAGTATGGTTGCAAAGGCTATGTTTAGGAATCATGTTTGAGTAGAGAGATATGAAGATAAGTTGCAACAGTCAAAGAGAACTATTTATGGAAAATAACACAACTTATCATTCTAAGACTAATCACATTGATGTACAATACCATTTTGTGAGAGACATGGTGGAAAGAAACAAGGTGTTGTTGGATAAAGTAGACACGTTGGAAAACGTAGCAGACTCTTTGACCAAGACTTTGAGTTTTGTGAATTTATATTGCTACAGAGAGACAATGGGCATTGCTTTCCTAGGTCTATGAATGAGAGTTTAGAGGTCTCCTGGTTTCAACAAATAAAACAACAAGTGGCGGAATTTTGGGTTGTTATATTCTTTGTAGTGAAAGTCTAGTCAAGGTGGATCGACTGACAGTAAAAGTCGAAGGTCGTAGTGGTTCGACCAGGTAAATTCGAAGTCGAAGGTCGAGGTAGTTTTACTAGGTAAATTCGAATTCAAAGGTCAAAAACATCGACAAAAATTCTAAGAGGTCAACCGACAAGAGGTCGATAGGAGGGCATGTGTCAACTGAGTGAAGATCGAATGAAGGTCGACTGGTAATCTACTAGTAATCTGACTTGGTAGTTGACTGTAACAGAATCCCGAGATTCACATGATTTATAGCCAATGATCTGCATGGATATGTAACCATTTTTAGGTGCCTTTTTTTGAGGTATTTTTCTACTGTAAAGCCTATAAAGAAGGCATGGTGGAATTTTGAAAAAGCTAATGAATATTTAGAGAAATCATTTTGGAGGTTGTTGGTCATGTAGATGTAAG
>ML794616.1:224931-267228 GCA_009831015.1 Picea engelmannii
TTCAAGCATAAATGGACTCAAGGAGGGTGACTTCTTCTAAGGCTGCTAATTTATGATGATACACAAAATTCTAAGAGGGAAAAAGTCTAGGAGGAGTAGCAACTTAAGTCCTCCTAGATTTTGACCTCAAGAGATGAAGTTCTAGGGTGTAGGCACTTCTAGGCCCCAACGCCTTGCTCTCCTTAGCCTTTTTATGGAGTATAACTTATGCAACAATAACCAAATGAAAACCCTTAGAGTGCTAGCAATTTAGGGCTCTAGTGTATCACTAGTTACTAGATCAATTTCGTGAAAAGCTTGGCAAATAAAAAGTAAGAAAGTAGCAACTTATGTTTCTTACTTCAAGCATTAAATACACCATGCAATTTCTTAATATTGTATGAGAAAATAAAACCATACAACAAACCATTCAATAGATGAAAAAATATAGATTCTACTTACTTGCACCAAGAATAATTATGAGTATACCATGCAAGATCACCATAAAACTACAAAAATTGATCCAATTTGCAAATACAAGCCTTAAACAAGAGTGGTGCCTCACTATTTCAGCCAATGACCCCAATAGAGCGCAAATTTCAGACCCCTTGTCTTCAAATGACAAGTTATGATGTAAAAATGAGAGTACTTTATGTTTATTTATACAAAATTATGACCCTTAATTCACTTTTAGGTCAAAAACAGGTTCGACCTAGCCAGTTTACAACAAAAATTCAATTTTGACATAATTAAAATAAATTTTCATCTAGAAACTCCTCCAAGGGTGACGTAATTCCCCTCTAGGGTGATGTTGAGCCCCATATGTGGAACGTTGAGCTGGGAAAGTGGAGTGCTTGGACTCCAGAGCTCTAAGATGATTCCCACACGTGCCACTAGGCTCACAAATGCCTCCAAATATGAAACCCTAGCTTTGGATGTCGTCTAGAGATATCATGGTGACGTCTAGGGCTGTCAAGGGATAACGTCCATGTGGAAAGAGAAAGATCCCCTGGGTCTAGTTCTACCAAGGTGCCTCCAAAGTCAACGTCCTTCTTTCTCCTGGTGCAAGTTTTTCAATCTCTTCTTACCCCTGCCTGGGGTTTCAACATCCATCTATGGGATTTAATCCCCCATGAAGGTATGAGATAATCATTCCCTCATGTGTACCTATCCACTAGGAAAGGTCCTGCAACAACAAGAAGTACGCCCTCCACGGGTTCATAATTCACATGGATCATAGCATGTAAATCACATCTAAAAATTAAATTAACCGAACATGTGCATCAAACCCCCCTTAACCCAAAACAAATTCTCAAAGACGTTATGCAATTTGACAAGTTAGTTTTGGAGAGGGTCTCAGGGTGTCCTATTGGGCTAACCTCTCTTAAGTTTGGGGTGTTTCCTAGGTGGAGTGTAGTCCAAGTCATGTAAGTGTATGAGGTGGCATGAGGTGGATGTGATAACATGTAAATGTAAAGTATTACCTATGGGTTCCTTTCTAGAGGGTGAGATACACCTTGTCATGAATGTAATTGTTTCCTCACCCATTCATTGCCTTTTACTCTTAGAGTTATTTCTTTTTATATTTTTCTCTTGTGCTTCAAGGAAATAGTTCAGGGCCAGTGTCCTGTCTTGATGACCAGAGGTGACAATGTAATCCACAAAAATTTCACAGAAATGAGAAGGTTGGCTCGTAATGAGACTTCCTTTCTCTTGGATATGCCACTAAGAGCCACTACCTCGGATTGGTCACCAGATAGGTGGTAGTTTCATACCGCTACATGCCCATGGTCATAATAGGTCGGCTCATGATGAGACCTCCTATCCATCAACTAGTACCTTGAGTGTTTATGTTATCTTATGGGTCCCCTTTTCTTACTAAGAATATTTTCACTTTTCTTTCTTGGGGATCCTTGGGAAAATCATCTAGAAGGTTTCAACATTGGCTTTTAACTCTTTCAAACTACTTTTACCCTCTAGGAATTTATCCCATTCCTCCCACAAGGTAAGGTACAACCCTTCCTAGTGTAGCCAATCCCATTTCCGAAACAAGGATAGGGGAGATGAAAGGAATAAATATGGAAAGTGGTAAGTATGGAGGGAACAAACGATGAATTTTCACAGATCCACCCAATAGAAACCCATCCTAAAGGGAAATCAACTTACTAGGGAACCATGTCACCCTTCTAGGTATGAACGAGGAAAATAACATAATTTCCAAGATAACATCATGAAATGAATAATGATTCAGTACAACATATTCAAGTGCTTCAAAAATCAGAGTGATACATACAAGGATACCCAAACTCATTATCTCATGGAGCAAGACTCACCGCTACTTCATGACCAGGTTGGTGTGATGGATATTGTTGTTGGTGATAAGTGGACTGCACTGAAGAAAATAAGGGCCCTCTAGGGCCATGATAAATTCGTCTGGATCTCGGTACTCCATTTCTAGGACCTGTGGGCCTCAAGACATGATATCCTTAGTTATCCCTAGGCTAGGCGATAACATCTGGTCCAACTCGGGGATGTGTGTTCACTGTAGAGTGCATGAGAACCTCAACATCTCTAGTATGACCTGTGCCTGCTAAATCTCAACAAAATATATTAGTAATCCCTAGGGTGGTGATATCACCCTTCGTTCATATATGATAAAATAAACAAATAAGATAATCTCTAGTCTAACATATGATTATGATCATGAGCATACATATATACATAATGAAACAAGACAATATGAAAATTCCAACTACAACTATGCTAACATGATATTCAAATGGTATATACAATGGATGCAAATGCCTACCTAGTCTAACTTACCTGTACTTACGTGTGGAGTCAAGTCTCTACCCCATGATGGGGTTTGAGGAGGCATCCACTAACTGGTAACGGATGTTTCCTCCCTTCAAGCGTAGATAAATAATAGGCGTCATTAACTAGCTTCATTATGATTATGAAGGGTCCAAGAAAAAATTTCACATTCCCATTAACATTGTTAGGCTCACCCTTATTGGTGTCCCACATCCATACTGTGTCTCCCTCTTGATATTCTTTTGCTTCAAACTTCATTGTTCCCTGGATCACCCTGGTGTATTGTCTTGAGGGAAGAGGGTGGGATTCACCTGTAAGGACTTGTTGTTGGCTTGGTTTAATCAATATATCATTATCCTCTTTCTTTAGTAATTTGACAGAGCGAACTTCTTTGTCCTTATATTTATCTAAGAGTTGTTTATACTCTTGTTTCTTTGGCCATTGTATCTCATCAAAATCCTCCTCTATGGTGAAAGGAAAATCTTCTGGAGAAAACTTAGGAAGGATTTCCTTAATTGGTTCATGTGTTTCACTGATCTTAGTATCATTGTGAATATCTTGCACATGATATTTGGCCATTCACATATTTGGAAGGCGTGCAATCGTCTCATATTTCATAGGGACGTTGATATAAGTTAAATTCATCTCTAATGTGCCACCCAACATTGCAGTGAACTTCCTGGATAAAATCATGCCCCATACATAAGGGACATCTACCACCACAAGATCCATATGGATCACTCTCTCGGGATATTTACCAAGGTGTACTTCAATGTTATCAACTACCCTAGGAGTAGGTATGGCCCTGGATTGAAAACCACACACATTTCTATAAGGCCGTGTAGCCTTTAGTCCTAGTTTCTCCATAACTTTCAAAGACATCATGTTGGCACCTGCTCCTAAGTCAAGCATATAGTTGTTGACGAATTTGTTATTTACTAGCAATGAAATAAAGAAAGGTGGGTGTCCATCGTAATGAACCCTAAAACGATCTTCTTGTAACATAATAAGAGGGTTTATTGGTTCATCCAACACATTGACAAACATTTGAAACCTTTCTTTCATGGATGGAACCTTGATAATTTCCTTCAACGAGATCGTTACGTGCATTTTGGCCAATGCGCCTTCCAAGTCAAAATTTAGGTCAACTTTGTTATCCTTAGAAGAGGTCTTAGGAAGGAGTATGTTCATAGGTGGAGGTTTTGGTTGTGAAGTTGTAGGTCTAGTAGATGGAGGTTGTTTCATTCACTTTTTCCTAGTATACACTTGGAATTCTTGTTTTTTGAACCTCTCTCTTGACTCTTGATCAAGGCTATTGATTACCTCCATCCTAGCTTTCCTGGTTGCTTCTTTTATGCCTTATTCATGTTCTTCAGGTGTGATATTAAGGAAATATTGTGTCTCTTCAATGGTATTTTAATAACGTTGACTTGATCATGTTCACAATTATTCAAAGGGAATTCATGCTCCCAATGTGATTCTCTGCATTGAAAACACCATGGGTTCTCTTCCACTACGTTTGTGGGGGATAAGGTGTTAGGGACCTATTGATCGTTCTTGGGCTTGAAACCTTGACGACCTCTTTGGAATTTCCACTTATAAGAGGGTCTAGGAGCTTGTTTTTGGGATCTTTTTAGGTTGACAATCCTATTCATCATTAACTCTTGGGTTTTTACTATGCCATCTAAAGTCAGTTGTAGATTTTCCAAGCTAGTGCCAATATCTGAGGCAGCCACAACATTGTGAACTACTTTGGGTTTAGCATCAATATTGACTCTTGGGGAGGAGAAAGGTTCTACTTTAGATGATGATAGGTTATTTTCAATCTTCATAGCCATCTCATGGGCTTCTTGGATGTTTTTAGGAGATTTATCTCTCATAAGGAAACCCATTTGTCATGTAAAGGCCTTGGTGTAAATAAAGAGAAGAAAGTTGTTTGAAGGGTGGTGGCTTGTTGGGATCTGTTGTACTAGCCTCTCAAATTTATCATGAAATTCCCTAACAGTTTCATTCTCCTATTTTATGATGTTGTTAAACCTTGTTAGTAACATGTTGGGGTCTTCCTTGACACTCCATATTTTGATAAATTCTTCCTCTAATTTATCCATGGATGTAATACTAACATCATTAAGACTATTATACCATCTTCTAGCGCTATCATAGAGGGTAACAGAAAAAAAAAAAATTCATTTCCAATTCTTCAACATCATCATTGATGGGATGAAGTTGGAAAAAGGCCCATAAATTGCTCATATAGTCCTTAGTGTTGACTACATCATTACCAATGAACTTAGGAAACCACTTCTCATACCTAGGGGGCATTTGCTGAGGGTATCCTAGAATGCTTGTCATGTCTAACGACTTAAATATTTTGGATGAACATTTCTTTTGGTTATTAACCTGATTTGGATTATGGGTTTGATTTTGAGCATTAGATATTGTGTTTAAGGGAATATTACCTCCAAACAATGATTTTACTACAGGATAAATTTGGGGAGGATTTCTTTTGTAAGACTTGGGTATCTCCATGAAATTTGTGGAGTCACCAGATAATATTCTTGATATTATCAAAGGGATGAGGTGATCACCCTTAGTGGAGTCGCTTGGTAAGCTTTGTGAATCAAGGCTTTGGATAAAGGCTTATAAAAAAATTATCATTCGAGGAAAATTTACTCGATGTTCCCTGACAATGGTGCCATAAATGTTATCACATAATATATACTTTCCCAAGTACTGAAGGCAAGTAGGTGTTGGCACAGGGGCAGACCCAAGGTTCAACGCTACAAAAACAGACCAAAAAATCCCTAATTACCGACCCTTTCGACAACACCTGCGAAGCAGATGAAGTCTCACCCAAGGTAGAGGCAGGGGTGGTTGTAAGACTCAGGTGTCTGCAACCTTAGCTGGGACACTGATCTGTGATTATAACACTTATTCTAGCTCTTAGCACCATCAGTCCCATGATATGAAATCACTATTCACTTTGCTGATAAAATAGAGCATCACAACATTCACACTAATCTACAATATCTAAGCACTTACCATATAAATGGATCAGAATGAGCATATAAAGCACTAAGCACAACTATCCTGATCAGATATAATATTATCACATATCATAAGCACAAAGCAGGAGTAGATCTATCTAAACATATCAAATCACTTAACAAATAACATGTGAATACATCAAGACAAGCACAAAACACATCACACAGTGTTTACGTGGTTCACCCCCACCATGGGGCTACATCCACCAACTCTTCTTATTTATTGTCTTCAGTCAATCAGTTATAAGCACAAAGCCATCAAAACCCTTACTTTGCATAGGACATAAGATCTATGCATCTCGCTAGATCCTTCTTCCTTGTGTTACAACACTAAGCCATCTATAGTATCACACAAGAACTTGCACTCAACTCTGCAAGTCTTTACACCGAATGTACAAAGCCCTGATCACATAGATCCAACTCTTGGCATTTAGCCTACATCACATTGATATATAATTCAACTTTTAACTACTCCCCTATATGGCCTAAACATCTATATATATATATATTACAAAATAGGCCTACACATGGGTAAACCCATGGGCCGAGATCCCATTGCCATTACATATTCCCAAAAACCCAAAAATGATCCAAACGTGGGCCAAGATCCCATGATCTCTGCTTCATCTTGCGCTCCTCCTTCGACAATATGTAAAAGTCCAAAAATAGGTCAACATGAACAAGAAACTCCAAAACTTGGTCAAGGGCCAACAGGCCCCCCAACACTCACCTTTGACTCGTCCCGAGTCACTCTGGTTTGCCTAGTTCTACCTCAAATGCCTCGATCTTGGCTTGAGTTGCTTCGACTTGTTGCTTTGATGTAGCCTCTTGTTCGATGAACTCCTGAATCACTGTGTCATTCATTGGCCCTTCTAGGCATTGTTCTGCTGTGATGACGACCTGTTCTAGCTCTGCTCCTTGGCTATCAACCTCTGTAAACAACAAGCATGCCTTATCTTGCACTGGTTGGAGCCGTTGAGTTATGTCCATCACTTTGCTTTGGATTGTATGGATCTGTTCCTGGGTTGTGCGTTTCTCATGATACCTCTTCATTATTTCTATGTCTGATAGGGCCTTCAACGGCGCTTGAAGTGTGTCTGCGTGCTTTTTCGCTTCCTAGAGCTACGACTGTAACACCTGTAACTTGGGGTTCTCAGTGAGGTTTTCATAGGTCTGAGCGCTACAGTTACTCAGCTATTTTCACTCCACGACAAGATCTTTTAATCTGTCAATTTCACTGTGGGCAGTTGCTTCCCTTAGGTCTCTTACATCTTGAGGGGTCTCAGGCAGAGTGTGGAGCTCCAAGTCTCCTATGCGCTGTTGGAGATATTGGATTACCTATTCAATTTGTGCCACCTGCGTTGGAAATCTCTCTTCGGTATTTAATTTGACAACTATCACAAAGTGAAGTTCTTTGTTGACCATTTCCTTAACTTCAAGTTGCTCAGCGAGAAACTGTTCCTTGATTTGTTGTAACTGGGATTTTTCTTCATGCCATTTCATTTGCAGAGAAATATTTTCTCGTTTTGCGGTACTGCATTTCTCCTCAAGGTCTTTTTGTACTTGCGCTAAATCTTGGGTGGCTTGTGCTGTTTCTTCCTGAGCTCGTCGAAGGCGAGCTTCAACTGTATCAGTGATGTGGTGTAGTTGGGCTGACTCATCACCTAGTTTTGTTGATCCTATTAAACACCTCCTCCTTCTTATCTTCTTGCGTCTTTGCTATCTCCAACGAAGCATCATTCAGTGATGCGATGATGAAGTCGAAGACGTCTAAGGTGAGGGTGGTCTCAAATTTGGTCATGGTTTCTTTTGATTTATTCCTTGAGGAAGGTTTCGAAGGGGAAATCTCCTTTTCTTCGAGGGGTCCTCCTCGTCTCTAGGTAGTGTAACTTCGACTTTCTTATGTTCCACTTCTGTACCATCTATCTCTCCACCATCTCCTCCTTTCTCTGCTGAGATGGAAGTGGTCTTCATGGATGTGCTGTCTAAATCATGGAACTCTTTGGTCTTCTTTGTCTTGCTAGGTCCATGGGTATCATGCGCTGCTTCAGGGCTGTCAATATTAGATATCTCCGCAGGGTCTGCTGGGATGAGGAGGTCTGTCGAACATTCCTTGGTGATTTCCTCCAAATCCTTGTCTGTCAACTTGTAGTATGATTGCAGCTATTGTTTGTTCTCATCAATGGGCATTGTGATATAGATGAAATGACGGTTCGCGTTGAATTTCATCAAAGGCCTAAACCTGTGGAGAGTGTTCGGGGTTATACGAGGCTCAGACTGGATAGCGGTCTTCAGCTGGTTGTAATACGTGTGGAACATGACATTTGACTGTCACTATTTATTCATGTCGTTCGAGTACCACAGTGTACTGAACTTCGCAGCCATAGGTTCAAACGCCTCGATGTCTGGGAAGGTCGCACTTGCCAGCATCTCCCACGCGATGAAAGTGACCAGTATGAGAAGCCAACTGAAGTGGAACTCATATCCTTGATCCTACTCTTCCCTGTAGTCAATTTCCAACTGGTTTACCAGGTACTGCGCCCAATTCATCTGAATTCCTTCTGTGCATTTCTCTACAAGGTCGACTACGAACCCCGTGACTTGGGTGGGTCAATTCTTTCGCACCAACTTTCCTACGATCAATTGGTAGGAAAGGTGCACTGTGCCGCTTTGGATAGAATCTACCTTGTAGCCTTGCATTCCCTTCTCTACATCATTGTAGGAATATTTGATCTTCTGCGCAAGAGCGTGATCTGCGGTCTTTTCGGGGTAGAACTCCTGTGGGTCAGGGCCTTGCATGCTTAGCCCTGTGATCCGATTGATCAACGTTGGATCCACTATGATACGTCGGTTCAACCACAAATATCCACCATGGTAGCATGACAACAACAACTTGACATATGCGTTCAGTTCTTGGTGCCTACCAAAGTGCAGGGTCTTCATGACGTTGAGCAGTGTGGACTGCACGAGGTTATGGGTCCATGATTGAGGAATTATATTTGAATTCTTTCCTTTTGTTCTGGTCAGATACTTATGTGGGGAGAGCATGATATAAACCTTCATGTTGCCAAGGTTGAAGTCGCTAAAATTCAACGCTGTGATCGTATCCTGGTCTACGCGCACTGTGCGTATCCCCTTCTGGAGGTACGCAGTGACCAAAGTGTACTCAAAAATATCTGGGCACACTGTCTCGATTGATTGTGCTGCTCAGAGGTGGTAGATAGGTGGGTAGTATACTCAGGATTAACTTAGAATTTTCGATATCATCCCTATGCTTAGTTCTCTTTGCATCTACTGGCTAGGATGGATTGGCTTGAGCAGTGGACGGAGAGGCCAACATTCCTCTCGTCGAAGATGCTTGTACACCTATAGACACTCCTCTCTCCAACTTCACTCTTTCAATCATTAAGTCGAGGAGAAATTATGTTACTGATTCTTCAACTACAGTGAGCTCGTCGGACATACGTGCTCAGGATTAAAATTTTTGGGGTCACGATGATCTTAGATTCATCACTAGAAAAAACAACAATAGCGCAATGATCACTGTATACAATCCTCTTAGTCTGTGAGTTTCAAATTCTCATTTAGAAAAAGTGTTCTCCGTGCATGGCACGACGGGATAAGTAGGCAACTCAGCAATGGTTCGCTTGCAACAGTTATATGCCTTCATTAACTCTTGTTTGATCCATTATCGCACGGTTTAACGGTCTAATGATGGACCTTTATTGCCTTTCTGCCCATTCAGAGTGTCCATCGATCGATTATAATATCCCCAATAGCTATATTGCTTTGCCATGGCGAAGTGCCATGTGTTGCTGTTCTGATATTCGGGCGAAGCTCCAATTCTGCAAATTTTATGTCTGCGAAGTTCCTTCTGGAACCTTCTGCAACTTATCTCTCTTCTTACTTTGCTTTCTAGCCCTTTTTCTAGTGAGCTTCGTCTCAGTAGTTCATTTTCCACTCTGATTCTTATCTTCTGTGGTCTTAGTTACTTCGCGCTGTTGAGATTATCTCCTAGGACTCAGGGGTAACACCTCTTCTTTATCCGAGATAAGTACTTTAGTCTCATGTGAGTCTTCTAATGTTTTAGCAACTTTGACATCTGGGTTTCCAGTGTTAAATAGCTTCGACCCGTTCTCCTATTCTTTGATCAAGTGTGCGATCCTTTTGGTCATGACATATTTTAACTCATGTTTCTTCTTCTCCAAGACTTCTTCTTCTTTCTTGCGTCTGGATTGATCTTTGTCAATCCAAGGTTTTCCTATTAACATGGTAAATGGGGCGATGTCTTCATCAAATTTAATAATCTCAACATCTTCCTCTGTGGAAGTTCCATTGATGGTCATAGGTATCTGAGTGAGCCTTCCACACAGGTTTACCAGTTTTCCCCTGAATAACCCTAGTCCTCCTAATGAAGGAATCATAGCAGGCCTCCCTATAGCTTCCCAAGTTCTCTTTGTCATGATATTCACCCGTGTCTCTTCATCTAGAACACAGTCAATGCCAAAGTCTCCTATTCTTGCTTTGATGCATTCTTTGTCTTTAAAGATCTTTGATAATCTAATATGTCGGTGGTCATTCAAGGTTTCTTTCATCTGTAGCAATATTTTCTCTGATTCTTCCTGGGGTTCTACTATAGCCTATGGATTTGCCTTAGGGTTTTCTTGATTCAGATTCATTCCTTCAAGCTTAGCAATCATTCTGGGGAAATCCAACAATTCATGGTCCATAGCTTTGCAACAAAGACAACTAGGTCTTCTCCTAGAGAATTCTTTAGCAAGATGTCCCAGTTTTCTGCAACTATAATAGAGGGTTAATCCTCTCTTTCTTTTAAATGACCCCCAACCTCTTCTATACTGCACACTAGGATCATGGTAGTTAACCGACAACAATTTATTTCTAGGATCCTGCATCCATTCGTTAGGCCAAACATTCTTTCTATGCATAGGTATAACATATCTTTCACTATTCTTATCAGATCTACTCATATCAAACCTTCTTTCATCTATTAATGTCATAGTTTTCAAACTAGGACATACTCTATTAAACATACTTAGATCCATACTCTAGAAACAAACATTTCCACTTATCTTACTTCTACAAAGCTTCCAGATCTAAACAATTTTACTATATTTACCTTTATCAGAGCACAGGGATTGTAGATCTTACGTCTTTTAATCAGAAATTCTCACTTTTACCTTTCTTATATCACAAAGCTTTCATATCTTGCTTCTTTCCTTCAGATCTGACCTCTTTTCTTCAGATCGAGCTTCTTTCTTTTAGATCCCACATTTTGTTTTTCTTCAACACGGAGCTTTATAGATCAAGAAGAACACTGTGCACCAGGGCATAGATCTATGCACATATCTTCCACAATTTCAGGATGAATCTTTGCACATAGCTTCTTCTTTCTTAGTTCCCATCAATCACAGTTTCTGGTCCCGACAATGGAACCATTTTTTGGCACAGGGGCAGACCTAGGGTTCAACGCTACAACAGTGCACCAACAAAGCCCTAACTACCGGCCCTTTCGACAACACCTGTGAAGAAGATGAAGTATCACCCGAGGTAGAGGCAGGGGTGGTTGCAAGACTCAGGTGTCTGCAACCTTAGCTGGGACACCGATCTATGATTATAACACTTATTCCAACTCTTATCACCGTCAGTCCCGTGATATGCAATCACTATTCACTTCGCTGATAAGACAAAGAATGACAACATTCACACTAATCTATAGTATCTAAGCACTTAGCATATAAATGGATCATAATGAGCATATAAAGCACTAAGCACAACTATCCTGATTAGATCTAATATTCTCACAAATCATAAGCACAAAGCAGAATTAGATCTATCTAAACATATCAAAGCACTTAGCAAATAACATGTGAACACATCAAGACAAGCACAAAACACATCACACAGTGTTTTCGTGGTTCACCCCCACCCTGGGGCTACGTCCACCAGATCTTCTTCTTTATTGTCTTCAGTCAATCTGTTACAAGAAAAAATTAATCAAAACCCTTACTCCGCACAGGACAAAAGATCTGCGTAGATCGCTAGATCCTTCTTCCTTGCATTACAACACTAAGTCATCTATAGTCTCGCACAAGGACTTGCACTCATCTCTGCAAGTCTTTACACCAAATTCACAAAGCCCTGATCACACAGATCCAACTCTTGGCACTTAGCCTACATCACATAGATATCTCATTCGACTTTTAACTACTCCCATATATGGCCTAAACACACACACACCCACACACACACACACACACATATATATATATTACAAAATAGGCCTACACATGGGTAAACCCATGGGCCAACATCCCATTCCCATTACATATTCCCAAAAACCCAAAAGTGATCCAAACGTGGGCCAAGATCCTGTGATCTCTGCTTCGTCTTGCTCTCCTCCTTCGACAGGCTGTCAAAGTCCAAAAATAGGTCAACATGACCAAGAAACTCCAAAACTTGGTCAAGGGCCAACAATAGGCTTAGATTGACGTGACATGGAGGCAGTCCTATCACTGTCACCCCAATAGGGTACCTCTTTCTTTTTAGGAGGAGGAAAACCTCACTCCAAGGGAGACATCCCAGTACCTAGTTGGTTTATGAAGGGTAGAAAGACACGGTGAAAACCCACCCCTCTCTCTAGGTCAGTCAATAGAAGAAGTCACTTGGATAAAGTTTAAAGCAACAAGGGAAAGAGAAAATGGGTTTGTACCTACCCTTTACAAATGAAACATCAAACGTTAGTAGCAACAATGATATCAATGATCATAATCAATGACTTCTTAGACAAATTGTATCTGCTTTTAGAACAAGTTATATACAATAAAGATAAGATTATAGTAGCAACAATATATCTTGAAAATTGCAATTTATGATGACAAGGAAAAGATACAAAAGGTCTTGCAAACTTGATAAAAATTTGTCACTCACAATTTTCAAGTTTGAAACAAGTCAATAAATGACTTAAAAAAAGGCTGTCAAAGTGTTTATAACCACAACAATTTAATAGCTATGGCAACAACAAACCACTTCATAAAATAGTACTTTTCTAAGGCAATAACACACACTTTTAGCACTTAATGATAGCAATTTTCCTAGCACAAGTTTCTGGGAAGTTTTGTTGTCAGTATGGGCTGATAAGGGATGCAGAAAGTGGCTATAACAATAGTTACAACAACAATAAGGTTATTTATAACAGCTTCATAAATGCATCTTTAGAATAGTAGCAAAGATATTTTAAAGCCTCAAAGTGATAGTGCTTTGGCTTGTGCAATTTTTGGGTTAGTTTACTTAGTTAATAGGCTTGATAAGGCTACTAAGAAGAGGTTGTATCAATGATTTTAGAAGCAATAGACTTAGTGGTTATTAATATATACTAGGTTAGTAAATTAGTAGAGTATAAAGTGGAAGAATTTTAGTTGAGGTTGGTAGTCTTATCAAGAAATAAGAGAAGAGGACTAGTGCCTTTCAAGGGTAAATGGAGTGTGTTAGCACTCGGTAAATTTGTTCGGTTGATAAACAAATGAAAGAGGTAACCTACAAACCAACTTTAGAGATAGATACTAGCCCTCTCAGCTCAGAGAGGGCTCTCTCGTGTCACTTGGTGTTTCTTTGGAAATCAATGGCTAGGTTTAGTTTGTTTTTGGGGTTTTTTTATAAATTTGTCGGCAAGAAAGGGGAGGGACACTTAGGGATATGGAGTCAAAATTATGAAAATGAATGAAAAAACTGACTATCCAGTAGAACTCTCCAGAGGAGAAAGTTTAAGTGAGGCGATGAATATGATGATAAATTGTAGTTTACAGAGTGTAAGAGGAAAAAGAAAACAAGTAACTGCATCAGAGCATTTATGAAATGAATTATGAATTAGTTATGAAAAACTTAACACAGTTCAAATTTATTAAGCCAAGAGCATCACAAGATGAATTCAGGGCTTTTAAACTATCCAATTTAAATAGAAGAAAATGAAAATGGAATTAAAGAACACATGAAATACATACAAGGAGAGAAAACAAAACTCATATCACCACCCTTAGAATCTTTTCATAGAGACTTCAAAAGATTCTGCATATGTATTCAATTTAGCTCCAGAAAATTACAATTTGGTTCAGAAAAAATAAAAAGGTTCCCTTGCACTTTTGCCAACATTAATACATTTGGAACTTCTAATTTATACAATTCTATTTCCTTCAATTAGAAACTGATTACAATACCTGAATTGAAACGTTTCAGCTTCTAAAACTGATTACAATTATTACAACCGATAATTTCGGTATGGGAACTGATTACAATGATTAATCAAAAACCTTTCATGAACCAACTATCGATTCCTCTAACTCTTTAGCTTCTTTCTTTGCCATTTGTCCTGTTTTGGTCCTCTGTCTAATCTACCATTTTGGTGACACTTGGGCATTATCTGTTGGTTCCTAGAAAACTGCACTTTGTTTTACCCAACCGCACTATCTCCTTCCATTGCAAGTCATAAGGGATAGCGTAGTCCATCATTTCTTTGATTAGGATCTGTAGGTCAATGCAAGAGGAATATCTCATGACTAGTAGTCCAATCTTCATTGTTTTGAACTGATTCAAGATCTCAAAATCTGTAATCAAATATTCAACTAGGGTTGTTCCTTTCAAGTTTTCCTCCAAGCTTTCAAACTTGGAGTGATCCATACTGCATTGAGAGAGGCAAGAGTTATATTCCTCCTGATCATACAATTTTCCTTTTCCATCCCAAAATGGTAGGAGTCCTTTGATGAACAACTCTTCAAACATATCCTTGAATTCATATATACTTTGCTCCATTTGTATGGCCTTGGGTTGGACTGATTTTAGCAGGTTATGATTGGCAATGACCCTCATGGCCTAGATGATCAATGTAGTCCTATCTTTGACCCCAATGGTCTGAATTTATGCAGTGGGGATGGAATTTAGCAGGTTTATGGAATTTTGGGCCCACTCTGATGGTTTCTTTGCTAGGGTCTCATTTACAAAAATGCACCTTCTTCTGGCTGTGATGGCCATGCTATATTTGTCATTAATGAAGTTCAAGTACACCCTGAACTTAGCAGCTTCACCAACAATAGAATCCCAGATTATGTGTTTGGCTCCCTGCAAAAGTCCTTTGCCTCTCAACCTTGTTTTCAACTTGTCTACTCTTTCCTGCAAATCGTGATTCTCCTTTTGAAACTGAGCCATCCTCTCATATTTTGTTTTCATTTCTTGCTTCAATTTCTCTATATCTCCCTTTAGCCCTTTGATTTCTCTCACCTTCAGGCTAACTTGTGACATAGCCTGGAAAATTCCTTCAGTGCTTGGTCCAGCATGTGCAGTAGAAGGTACAACTACAACCATGTTTGTTAATTTTGTCTGCCCTTGTGACCAATTCACTTTTTCTTGCTCTAGATGTAATACCTTGGCCTTGTAGTTCAATGCCTCTTGTCGAAATGCCTCCTTCTCATATTCTAGAGCAACCAGTTCTGTTGTTTGTGGATGATCTATGGCATACATTTTTAGTTTCTTCTTCAAGCTTTGAATCAACTTGAATTTTTAGTCTAAGGAGGATTTCACTCCCTGAGGGCCTTTAGATTCTAGCCTCTTGACCTGAGTTTTCCAAGCTCTGTTGGATTCTTTTTCTTGCCTCAACTACCCTTGCAACTTAATTGCATAAGTTGACATCTTTGAATTCTTCAGGCTTAGACCCAAGTAATCTGAATACAACATATCATTGATATTCTTGTGGAATTTCACTTTCTCTGGAGCACTGATGTTTTCATATTTTAGCTTGATATCAGATACTTTATCCTCATCTGCAACTGCTATGTTAAATGTATTATTCTCTATATATCTTACTGTGAACATAGAAGACTTGTGCTGAGAAATATTTTCTACTTCAGGGATTAACTCCCTCATTTCACTCATAGCCAAATTTCCTTTCTCAACACATTGTTTTTCCAAATCTTCTTTAGATTGGTAAGATGCTCCAGAAGCCTTATCAAAGATGTGATTTTTGCTGCTGAAAGTTCTTGAGCTCCCTTCACTTTGGAGATTGCTTCCTTTCCCAACCTCTACAATGATGGTGCCACTCTCCACCATATCCATATTCACCTATTCTTTAGGCTCTTCCTCCTATAGATCCACTATCTGTGGGGATTGTGTGATCTTCATCTTCTTAGGGGAAAT
Organism: Picea engelmannii; assembly: GCA_009831015.1. Classification (NCBI taxonomy): domain Eukaryota; kingdom Viridiplantae; phylum Streptophyta; class Pinopsida; order Pinales; family Pinaceae; genus Picea; species Picea engelmannii. Next base: position 240,972 of record ML794616.1, read on the forward strand.
CTACTGACTATTGGTGCCCAGGGCCTCTGAACTGCTTCTTTTTCACTAAACACTTACCTTGGGGACTTTAACTATCAGCTTCTGAGGAGTTTGTTGTGTTTGAGTCTGTTGCAGGTTTTCCTCCACTTGATGTGTTTGAGTTTGTTGCAAGATTTCTTCCATATAAACACATATATCTAGATTTTCCAATTTGTCAAAACCCTCAACATGTTCATGCTCATAGGGGGACTGTTTGTTCACCATTCTTCTCTTGGATATGATCTGATGTGGATCATATCTTATCCCTTGTAGCTGTGCAAAACCAAACTCTTTGAGATTTTCTTGGACCTGAGATAAGCATGATCTTGTCTTGACAATGAAAGGTCCAATGATGAAAGTAAATTTGAGATTGGATTCCTTGTGTAATTTTAGGAAGTGCTCTGTCTTTGATATGATTCTTTTCCTGATGAACTCAAGGGAAAAGACTTTGGGTGTCAAAAAAATAGGCAAAAGATAGGGGGATTCATGACAACCATAAACTCGTATCACTGTTGAATGCATGAACAACACCTAGTCCCCCACTCTGTTTTATGGATTTGGCTGTAAATAGCTCCTCATGTCATCTAGGAGTCTTGGTAGCCTAGTAGCCTGGTGTTGAAAATCAAGATGTAAAACCTGGACATGACTTTGTTGATAAAAATGAGCAATGTGATCCTTTTACATTCAGTTGATATGAATTCTGCTTCAGGGAACTCTCTCTTGTTTGTTTCCAGGAAAATCTTCAACAAGTATGTGTAATATCTAAAATGTCTTAGTGACTGAAAATTCACTAGCCGTTTATGGATATTATCAACTATGAATTTATCGAAGCTGATGCAGACTGACTGAATGGACTTTGACTGGAAAATATCCAATAGAAAACCTAACATGATCTCGACCACATACTTGTCATTGTATAGACCTAAAATATGACTCAGTATGGAACAAACCCATTGGACTTCAATAACCATGACATTAACACTCAATGGCAGTGACATAATTTCGAAAATATGCTCTGGTTTGACAATTTTTCATAAGAATAGGTCTTTGAATTCTGAAAGACATTCCCTGTAAACCATAATCAACTTTTCTTCTTCAAACGGTTTAGAAACTGTGGAGAAGGACTTTGGTATGCTGAGGGAGCCTCAAATTGACAGACTCTCTACCCTACACGGGAGTTCAGACCCCCGTTTATCTAAGACAAATTTCTCTTCCTGTGAATATTGCTCTATGCACCAACTTATGAATTTAGAGAAAAGAGAATGCGACCTCGACAACGTAAGGGACTATAGTGGCTTGGACTGCTTCAAGGAAGGGTATCTACTTCCCTACATTATCAGACATATTGGCTCTGAACATGGAGATGGGAGAAATGGTGATTTCCGTGTCGAACACATCTGAATCTATATCAATTAGGGAATCTTCGTTTGACATAGGGTCTTGCTCTACTGCATACATAATGGTAGGGTCCATGGTGGCGATGAAAAATACCTATAAATGACCGGAAAACACGTGATATTGGTGTATTTCTGAGATTCAGTTTGAATGGAGTGGTCGCACCAACTTTCAACCTTCCAGTATTTGAAATAATAATAAAATAACGACAAGAGCCCCCGTTATATACTTTCCCAATTTCAGGGGTGAGAGGGAGTGGTTTGGGGAAACCCGCTTATCACCGCGAAATGCACCCACTATCACCATGTGGTCCCRACCTGAAACCGTGGTTTACTTTTTGGCCCGCTTTCTGGAATTATCTTCCRTGCAAGTCCTCCCCCAGAAAYGATCCCCAACTRTTGATCTGTAGTGCCTGCAATCTGCAACCTGTCGGGTCCCATCAACTCCGTGATACCGCTAGTTTTAGCCTCCTCCCACTAGACTTGGACCTATCCTCTAGTTTGTCACGCCTACACATCCATTTAGCGCCTCRCTAAGTCTTGAAAACTAGATTTCACACAAAAATTGTTATGGTGATAACATAGTCAAGGAGGGAGACTTCTTCTAAGGCTACTAATTTTTGATGATACAAAAAATTATAAGAGGGAAAAAGTATAGGATGAGGAACAACTTAAGTCCTCCTAGATTTTGATCTCAAGAGACGAAGTGCTAGGGTGTAGGCACTTCTAGGCTCTAGCGCCTTTCTCTCCTTAGAATTTTTATGGAGTATAACTTATGCAACAATAACCAAATGAAAACCCTTAGAGTGCTATCAATTTAGGGCTCTAGGGTTTCACTAGTTACTAGATCAATTGAGTGAAAAAATTGGCAAATAAAAAGTAAGAAACTAGCAACTTAAGTGTCTTACTTCAGCATTAAATACACCATGCAATTTCATAATCTTGTATGAGAAATTAAAACCATACAATAAATCATTCAATAGATGACAAATGCATATTCTACTTACTTGCACCAAGAATAATCATGAGTATACCATGCAACATCACCATAAAACTCCAAAAATTGATCCAAGTTGGAAGTACAAGCCTTAAACAAGAGTGGCGCCTCAATATTTCATCCAATGACCCCAATAGGGCACAAATTTCATACCTATTTTCTTCAAACGATAAGTTATGATGTAAAAATGAGAGTACTTTATGTTTAGGTCAAAAACCTATTCACTTTTAGGTCAAAAACAGGGCTGACCTAGCTAGTTTACAAAAATAAATAAATTTTGACAAAATCAAAATAAATTTGCATCTAGAAACTCCTCCAAGGCTGATGTCATGCCCCTCTAGGGTGACGTTGAGACCCATATGTGGAATGTTGAGCTGGGAAAGTAGAGCGCTTGGCTTCCAGAGGCCTAAGATGATTCCCACACGTGCCACCAAGCTCACAAATGCCTCCAAATATGAAACCCTAGCTCTGGATGACGTCTAGGGCTATCATGGTGATGTCCAGGGCCCTCAAGGGATAATGTCCACGTGGGAAGATAAATATCCATTGGGTATAGTTATTCCAAGGTGCCTCCAAAGGAAACATCCTTCTTTCTTCCAATGCAAGATTTTTAATCTCTTTTTACCCTTGGATGGGATTTCAACATCCATATGTGGGATTTAAGTCCCCATGAAGGTCTGAGCTAATCATTCTCTCATGTGTACATGTCCACCGGGAAAGGTCCTGCATAAAAAACAAGTAATCCCTCCAGGGGTTCATAAGTAACATGGATCATAGAATGTAAATCACATATAATAATTAAATTACCCGAACATGTGCATCAAACCCACCTTAGCCCAAAACAAATGCTCAAAGAGATTTTGCAAGTTGACAAGTTATTTTTGGAGAGGGTCTCAGGGTGTCCTATTAGGCTAACCTCTCTTAAGTTAAGGGTGTTTCCCATTTGGATTCTAGTCCAAGTCATGTAAGTGTATATGGTGGCATAGGGTAGATATTTGGGCATGGGGTGCATGTGATAACAGAGAAATGTAAAGTCTTACCTATGGGTGCCTTTTTAGAGGGAGATATGCACCTTGGCATGAATGAAATTGTTTCCTAGCCCATTCATTTCCTTTTACTCTTAGATTTATTTATTTTGATCTTTTTCTCTTGTGATCCAAGGAAATAGTTGAGGGCCACTGTCCTGGCTTGATGACCAGAGGTGACAACATTATCCACAAACATTTCACGTAAATGAGAAGGTTGGCTCGTGATGAGACCCCCTTTATCTTGGATATGCCACCAAGAGCTACTACTCTAGCTTGGTGACCATATAGGTGGTAGTGTCATACCACTACATGCCCATGGTCATAATAGGTCGGCTCGTGATGAGATGTCCTATCCATCAACTAGTACCTTGAGTGTTTATGTTATCTTATGGGTCTCCTTTTCTTACCGAGAATATTTTCACTTTATTTCTCGGGGATCCCTGGGTGAAGCATCTCTAAGGTTTCAACATTGGATTTTAACTCTTGCCAACTAATTTTACCCTTTGGGCCTTTAGCCCCTTCTTCCCACAAGGTAAGGTACAACCCTTCCTAGTGTAGCCAATCCTATTTCCCAAACAAGGATAGGGGAGATGAAAGGAATAAAGATGGAAAGTGATAAGTATGGAGGGAACATGCGATGGATTTTCACAGATTCACCCAGTAGCAACCCATCCCAAAGGTAATTAAACTTACTAGGGCACCATGTCACCCTTCCAAGTATGAATGAGGAAAAGAGCATAATTTCCAAGTAAACGTCATGAAATGAAAAAGGATTCAATACAACATATTCAAGTGCTTCAAAAATCAGAGTGATACATACCATGATACCCAGACTCATTACCTCATGGAGAAAGACTCATCGCTACTTCAGGACCAAGGTGGTGTGATGGATACTATTGTTGGTGATAAGTGGACTGCACTGAAGAAAAGAGGGGCCCTCTAGGGCCATGCTCAAGTCGTCTGGCTCTCGATACTCTATTTCTAGGACCGTGGGCCTCGAGATGTGATATACTTAGTTATCCCTAGTCTAGGGGGTAAAAACACCAACTACATTTATGTATTTGATGAATGATGTATTGCATACCTTTCTATATTCATTTGTGATAGTGTACTTAATGATATATTGGTTTATAGCTCTACCTGGGAAGAAGATATATCACATATCATGCATTTGTTAGAGACTCTAAAAAATCATCAACTGTTGGCTAACATTAAGAAATGTGTTTTTTCTCAACAATCATTGAAGTATTTGTGGTATGTGATTGGTGGAGCGGAACTCAAGATAGATCCTATGAAGATGGAGGCCATCCTCAAGTGGCTATTTCCTACTAATTACATTGAAGTTAGTAGCTTTGTTTGGGTAGAGAAGTAACTACGAAAATTTATAGCATCCTTTTCAACTATGGTTATGCCACTTCATGCCATAACAACCAGTGATAAGCATTTCTAGTGGGGAAAGAATCAACAAAAATATTTTGATGAGTTGAAATGGAAGATCAATCAAGCACTAGTTCTTACATTGTCTAATTTGTAGAAACCTTTCGAAGTGGAGATGTATGCAAGTGGCTATGCTATTGGAGTGGTGTTTATGTAAGGAGGTAAGATGATATGTTATCATTCTGAAATGTTTCATGGCGGAGTCGTGAACTACCCTATGTATGATAAGGAACTCTATAGACTATTTGAATATGTTAAGAAGTAAAATCACTATTTGATGGGAAATGAAACTATTATCCACATTGATCACATGCCATTTTAGTATTTTTAGGCCTAGAGTAAGCTTAAAAAAATTAGACACTATAAGTGGATGAGGTTTTTGAAATAGTTTTATCTAGTCAACAAATATATAAATGACATTACTAATAATTTTGCAAACATCCTTTCAAGGCCACACACATCGAATATTACAACTTCAGGAACTTTTATGCACACATAGCCTTTTACCCTTGATGCATAGAAAGAGGCATACATGGAAGATAGGTACTTTAAAGGGGTGTTTCAATAGCTATGAGGACAAATTCATGTAGAATAAGGTGATTGCAAGGTTGACTATCATATCCAGAATGGGTTTCTCTACAAGCTAGACAAGCTCTATGTTCTTAAAGGTAAAATATTTTCTCTTATCAGAGAGGCTCATACCTCCAAGGTTGTAGGACGTTTTGGTGTTGGGGAGATAGTTTCCAACTTATAGAGGTATATATATTGTCCTAGAATGCAAGAAGATGTAGCTCAATTTATTAGAGGATGCATACTTTGTTGTACCAAAAAGATAAGTAACAAAAATCAAGGTTTATACCATCCCTTAGCTATACCAAGGAGAACCTTGGATAACATCTCCATGGATTTTGTGGTTGGTTTGCCAAAAAACAGGAAGGGACATGACTATMTTTTGTGGTAGTTTAYAGGATCAACAAGATGTCCATTTTTGTGCATTGTAAAAGTACCATCAAAGGACAATAAATAGAAAACATGTTCTTTGAAAATGTCTAGGTTCACTTTGGGATACCAAGGAGCATTATCTTAGATAGGGATAACATATTTCTTAGTGCACCAAGTTGAAGAGATATAGGACTTTCTCTCCACAATTAGATGGGAAGATAGAAGTATTCAACAAGATACAGGTTCATCTTTTGAGAGGTTAAAATTAGAAGCATCATAATACCTAAGATGAAAATTTGATTTATATTCAACACTCTTATCACAAATCATTCCACACTTCTATTGGTAAGTCCCCTTTTGAAACTTGTTTTGGGAATTTTCCATTGTTTCCCTTAGATGTTATATATGGACAAAAGAGATGAGTGATGGAAGATATCATAGGAGATGTGTTTAAAGAAGAAAAAAATGTTGAAAATATTAGGTAGATCCATTTGAAATTATAAGTGACATTGAAGAATTCATACGAAAAGTACAAGGACCAAGATGATCAACACAAAATTGAGAAAACATTCAAGGTGGGAGACAAATTTTGGTTGCATATGAATACAGAAAGGATACAAGGTCCTTTTAAGAAGATCAAGGCTCTATGGTATGGTCATTTTGAATTATTGGATAAGGTGGGTGATAATTCCTATAGATTCAGTCTACCCTCATATATGTGCATTTACTTAGTAGTGAATGTGGAAAATATGAAAATCTATGAACCTTCCATATTGGATTAGGAAACTAAGGAGTAGGTCATACCTACCATAGAGGACTTAGCACTAGAAACTTAGGCAGAGTTGGAAAAAGATATAGATTTGTAGAAGAAGTCTATAAATACCATAAAAGGGCAGCATGAGCTCTAGTATATAGGGATGAAAGTAAACTTCCAGGTAAGACCAAATGGTACTCTAGGGAAAAGGTAGAGGAAAACTTTCCTCACCTCATTCAATAAAATATTCTTAGGACCAAAATCCTCTATAAATGGCGATGTATGATCCAAAATGGATATTTATATAATTTTTCATCTAACTTGGTACTTTTCGAGAGGAAATAGATGGAAGAATTGACTTGTAGGGCCCATTTTAGGGGTAGCTTCTAGTCTTGCGATTTGGGGTTTGCAAAATTCTAGATCTTGTTTGAGGCATCAAACGACACTTTTTTGGGTCAAATGTTTATGATATTAGCACCTAGTCCCTTGATGTTTCTCTACACACCGTAAGATTTCCAATGGTTAAACAATCACCTCAATCAAAGTTCGTATGCATAATTTATTTCTCCCACAAGTTAACCTACCCTGTTGACCACCATGGTATGAAGTGGATGTCACATCAACACCCATTACTCACACGTGTGGGGATATTCACATGTAAACATTTAAGAATATTCTAGATGGTCTAAAACCCTAACAGTAATCGAGGGTTGAGGCATGAAAAAACCATAACCCTAGATGGTTATCAGGTTATGTTAAATAGTGGGTTGTTTTTTGTGGGGAAATTCCCCTACAATTGTGGGCTAATTGAAAATGATAGATAACCATAAAACACAACAATTTGTTGGTTGTGGAGCTTGATTATCTTACCGATTCCGAGATCTTTTTTCAGTCGTGTTTGGAGCCCATTACTTGATGGGGGGTGTGGGGGGGATTTCCCCCCCAAGTCTATCTCCAGGGGGTTCTAGGGGGGGGTGACGAGAAATTTTGGAGCCCTCCCTTAGCGGGGATTTGGGGGCAGTTCCCTGAAGCGAATTTTTGGGAAAAATTTCCTTGTAAAAAATTGTAATTTCGTAGTCAATCTGGATTGTTCATTATAAGGTCACATATCTGACAATAGAAGTTATGTTAGGGATTTTTTCCCTAGAATACAACATTATTTTACATATGAGGGAATTGTATTGTGGCTGTGTGGGTGAGTGAGTGAATATTGTATTATGAGAGAGGAGACTATGAGAGAAAGAAGAGGAAGTTACAGTGGGTATGTGTAGGTTGTATCCCTTCATTTGATGGATAATAATAAAGGAAGGACATGGAAATTTATCTAGTGGACGTAGCCCACATTAGGTGAACCACATATATCTATGTATCTGTTGTATTGTGTATCTTCTATGTTTTATATTCACATTTGTTTTATTTTATTGCTCTGCTATCCTTTTTTTCTAACAACTGTGCTCATAGAGAAAGGTAACTCGTAGAAAAAGAGGGTTCCTAGTTCGACTGGGAGCAATGGAGAAAGATGGAAAGTTTAAGGTTGAGAAATTTAACAGCTAAAACTATTAGTTATGGAGGATATGGATGGAATAGTATTTATATCAGAAGGATCTTTACCTACCGTTGGGTGGAAAATCAAAACAACCGGCGAGTATGAAGGGCGAAGAATGGGAGATTCTTGACAGAAAGGCATTGGGAATGATGCGAATGTGCCTGACAACGTCGGTGGCTTTCAATATTTCGAAAGAAAAGACAATAGAGCATATGATGAATGCATTGGATAAACTATATGAAAAACCCTTGTCTTCCAACAAGGTATTTCTAATGAAGCGATTATTTAATATGAAGATGTCATAAGATGGGTTTGTTGTCGATCATTTAAATGAATTTAATATGGTTACTAATTAGTTAATTTATGTAAAAGTGTACTTTGATGACAAGGTTAGGGATATTCTAATATTGTGCTCATTACCAGAAAGCTGGAACAATTTGGTCATGGTTGTAAGTAAATCTGTCTTTGGTTCAAGCACTATGAAATTTGGCGATGTTGTTAGTTTTATGCTTAGTGAGGAAATGCGACAGAAAAGTATAGGTGAGACTTCAGGTAATTCATTGACTGAGGAGAACAAGGGAAGACAAAGGGAAAGAGGAAAGATTCCAGGAAAATTTGGGAATTCTAGGAAGGGAAGATCCAAATCTAGACTAGGAAAGATAAAGTGTTGGAATTGTCGCAAGAAAGGACATATGAAGAAAGACTGGAGAACTCCAAAGAAATAAAGAGATGGACAACATGAGAAAAATTAGGAAGCAAATGTAATAGGTGATGTGTTACAAGATGCTTTTATTCTTTGTTTAGATAATATTATTGAGTCTTGGGTAGTAGATTCATGGGCTTCATTTCATGCTACACCCCATATGAAATATTTTCAAAATTATGTTTAAGGTGATTTTGGATAGGTTTATTTGGGTGATGATGAACCATGTCAAATTTTTGGAATGGGTAAGGCACAAATAAAGAAAAATAATGGAAACCAATGGTTACTGAAAGATTGAAAGAGGTGAGACATATACCAGATATGAGAAGAAATCTAATTTCAACAAGACAATTGGTAAGTGAAGGTCATATATCTACATTTACAGATAAGGCGTGGAAGGTCATTGAAGGATAATTGGTAATGGAAAAAAGAGAGAAGGTAGGTACATTGTATTTATGTACTGGTAATGTCGACTCTTCTATATCTTTAGATTCTATAGGAGTGGATACAACATTGTGGCATCATAGGCTTGGACACATGAGTGAGAATGGGATGCATACACTTCAAAAAAGGAATTTGTTGCCAGATCTTAAACAGGTTGATTTGGATTTCTGTGAACACTGTGTTTATGGAAAACATCAGAGAGTTGTATTTCGGTTTATTGCATTCGACAAAAATATGATGTTTTTGAAAATTTTAAGAAATGGAATGCTTTGGTTGAGAATGAGACAGGAAAAAAGTTGAAGTGTCTCAAATAAGAAAATGGAGGTGAATATTGTGGCAAGGAGTTTGATAAATTTTTGTTCATACCATGGGATTCATAGAGAGAAGACAGTTCCAAGAAAACCACAAGAAAATGTTGTGTCAGAAAGGATGAACATGATAATCATGGAACATGCAAGGAGTATGAGATTGCATGTTGGGTTTCCCTTACAGTTTTGGGTAGATGTTGTAGATACTACTGTTTACTTAATAAACAAAGGGCCTTCAATATTCTTGTATGGTGGCATTCCAAAGGAGGCATGGACATGTAAAAAGGTAAACTACTCATTTATGAAGACTTTCGGTTATGAAGCATTTGTTCATATTGATAAAGAAAATAGAACAAAGCTTGAGGCAAAATCCAATAAGTGTACCTTTATTGGATATGATGTTAATGGTTTTTGTTATCGCTTATGAGATTATGAAAATATCAAAACCATTAGGAGTAGAGATGTGGTATTCAATGAAAAGGCCATGTACAAAGATTCGTTGCAGGGAAAGAAACATGAAAAAGAAAACACATAATACATAGTTCTTGATGAAATCAAAGAAAATGAAATTCCAAAGGTACAAGAACATAAAAATGTACAATAATAGGAGCAGTAGGTACCTCAAACTCCTACAAGTGTTGTTAGAATATCTACCAGGTTAAGTAGACCCCCTGAACGATACTCTCCTTCATTGTATTATTTATTGTTGAATGATTCTGGTGAACGAGAAAGTTAAGAAGAAGCAATGCAGGTAGACACTAAAAAGAAGTGGGAGCAAGGCATGAAAGAGGAAATGGATTCCTTGGTAAATAACTAGTCTTGGGACTTGGTTTAGTTTCATGTAGGAAAAAGAGCATTGTAGAATAAATGGGTTTACAGGTTGAAGGAAGAAGATGGAGGCAAAAAACAATACAAGGATAGACTTGTTGTAAAGGTGTTTGCACAAAAGAAAGGTATATATTTTGATGAAATATCTTGTCTTTTTGTTAAAATGACTTCAATTAGGACAATTTTAAGTCTTGTGGCAGTAGAAGGTTTGCATCTTGAACATTTAGATGTAAAAAATATTTTCTCCATGGGGATTTGGAGGAAGAGATTTATGTGCAACAACCACAGGGGTATGAGGTCAAAGGAAAGGAGAATTTGGAATGCAGGTTGAAGAAGAGCTTGTATAGCCTAAAGAAATCTCCAAGGTAGTGGTATTTGAAGTTTGACAGGTTTATGACAAAACAAGGTTATAATAGATGTCATTATGATGATTGTGCTTATTTTAAGAGGCTAGAAAATGGAAGCTATATTATCATGCTATTGTATGTAGATGAAATTCTTGTTGCAAGGACTAACATGAAGGATATAAGTGTGCTAAAAATAAATTAGCTAATTCATTTGTGATGAAGGATTTGGGTGCTACAAAGAAAATCCTTGGTATGAGAATAACGAGAGACTAGAAAAATCACAAATTGATAATGTCTCAGGGTGAGTACATAGAGAAGGTGTTGGAGAGGTTTATAATTCATAGTGAAAAACCAATTAGTACACCTTTGGCCAACCATTTCAAATTAACCAAGGAAATATGTCCAAAGACACATTGTAGATAGAATACATGTCTAGGGTCCCTTATTCATCAACAATTGGTAGCTTGATGTATCCTATGGTGTGCACAAGACCATATATTGCACATGCAGTGGGAGTTGTGAGAAGGTATATGAACAATCCATCTAAAGAACATTGGGAGGCAGTAAAGTGGATTCTCATGTATTTGAGAGGTACTGCTACTCATCCATTATGTTTTGCAGGTTCATACATTATTCTACAGGGATATTGTGATTCAGATATGGTAGGTGATAAAAATAGTAGGAAGAGCACCACATGGTATGCATTTACTATAAGTGGAACAACAATAAGTTTGATTTCAAAACTGCAAAATGTTGTTTCACTCTAAACAACGAAAGAAAACTATGTTGCTTCCATAAAGGCTAGTAAAGAGATGATTTGGTTACAAAGGTTTATGGAGGAATTGGGAAAGAAGCATGAGAGTGGAAGGTTGTACTATGACAGTGAGAGTTCCATTTATATTGCAAAGAAATCATCCTTCCATTATAAGACTAATCATATACAACTCAGGTACCATTTTGTACGATCCATTTTGGAATATGGACAATTGAAGTTGAAAAAGATACATACTAGCCAAAATCCTGCAGACATGTTAAAAAATGTAGTAACAAGAGAGAAAATGAGTTCCTGCTCAATTTCAGTTGGCCTTCAAGCATGAAGGTGAAGATGAGAAGTTTTACAGGTCCAAGGTGGATCATAGTCCAACAAGTACATCAACAAGGGAGTTGTTGTGATCAGTCTCCAAGTCGGAGATTATTGGTTGTGGAGCTTGATTATCTTCCTGATTTAGAGGTCTTGTTTCAAGAGCGTTTAGACCCCATTACCTGACGGGGTGGGGAGGAATCCCCCCCTCCCCCCAACTTCTCTGGATGGGGGGGCTCCAAGGGGGCGACAATAAATTTTGTAGTCCCCCTTGGTGGGGGATTCAGGGGAAGCACCAAGGAAGTGAAAATTTGGGAGAAATTTACTTGTAAAATATTGTAATTGTTATGGACCGTTCATTATAAGGTCGGAGATTTGATGGTAGAAGTTATGTAAGGGATTTTTTCCCTATATGGAAACCCTATTTTCTATATGAGAGAATTGTATTATGGTTGTGTGAGTGAGTGAATATTGTATTCTAAGAGAGGAGACTATGAGATAAAGAAGAGGAAGTTACAATAGGTATGTTTTAGGTTGTATCCCTTCATTTGCTGGATAATAATAAAGGAAGGACCTGGAAATTTATCTGGAGGAGATAGCCCAAACAGGGTGAGCCACATATATTTGTGTCTCTATTGTATTATGTATCTTCTATGTTTTATTTCCATATTATTTTATTTCTTTGTGATTATGTTTTTCTAACACAATTCTAATGACAAAAAACAACAAAGATTATATAACTAATTTAATTGAAATAACTAACTTTTCTTATAAAGGAGAAAGGAATACTTACCTGTAATCCTAAATGTAAATCCAAATTCTAGAAACATCTCGCTCCTTCTCGAGTGTTTCTCTTGAAACCTGCAAAACTCATGCATACAAGTCTCTAAGAAAAATAGTTATACTAAAAACTAACTTGTTAGTTAGATAAAATATGAAAGAAATCGATTGCAATTAGTGATCCATATTATTTTTGAAATGAAATGAAATCATAGATATTACAATGAAATACACATAAAAATTTCCAGAAACAGAGAAATACAACAATACATGATTTCTATTAATGAAATAAATGTATAGAGACTGTAAAAAAATATAGAGTGCAAGACTCAGTAGAACGGTGACAGTTTTATCTCTGAGAAGAGATGTGACGACTACACTCATTCAAAAGATCATTACAATGAGGCTCTGAAGACCTTTTTATGATAAAAATGAATGCCAAAACCCTAGACATCCAAAAATATAACCCTAGGAGATGAAGCGCCAAAAGTCATGTGGGCCTCGTTGGGGTAAGTTAGTACATTAAGTTCCCAGGGTTGTAACTTTAGCATACAATCTCCATTTTAGGCTTATGATAGCCCTTTGGAAAGGTCTTTTCGAGACCTATGCATTGTGTCATCAAAATTTGACTTTTCTATAGTTTCACAGTGGCAAGCCAAGAAAACACTATTTAGAGCCCCAAAATAGCCCTGGAAGTACAAAAAGATGTAGTGACATGAAAAATTCCAAAATAATCCAGTCAGAATAGGTGGATAGCCACCAATATCCACCTAGATGTTGTGTAGGGTGTCATGACAACCCTGTAAGTGTATAACCCACAATTACAAAGAAATGTCCCCATTACAAAGAAACGTGCTGAAATGAAAACTGTCCAAATGAGCCAGTTGGAATTTGGAACAGGTTTGTGGCCACCAATATTCACCTAGGTCAATCCTCCCCCCTTAGGAAGCAATGGTATCCATTGCGTTGTGCCCAGAGAAGAGGCGAAATCAATTTCTGAATCTAAATCTTGGTGAGTTGCGTGCCTTGTTCGAAATGTTGCACTGCTTGTTCTATGGAAGGCTTTCACGAACCTGTTACTGGAGGGGTTGAATATGTTCCACCATACTATTGTCTCTAGGCTTGATGGGGCATTGTGTAGGCACCATTGTAGGTGAAGAAACAATTTCTTCTTTTTCTTTTACAATCTTCTTCTGCTGGATAGAAGGTGTTGAGGTTGCAGTGGTTGTAGTGGACTTCTGTGCATCCTTTGAACATACTGTGAAGAGGATGAATTTTGCAGTATGTGAGGTTACCTTGCAACACTATTTTGGTGGAACAATAGTCAGAACTCTCTCTGTTATCCTGTAGAGATGACCCCCAGAGTAATAATGACACTACGGGGTCAAGAATAATAAACAACATGAAGTTTCCACATATTGGTTGTCCTAAAAAAACATCACAGACATCAAGAGGGGAAACATGACACACTACCTCATTCTTGAAGGGTTGGATGCCATAGGACATGCGACACTACTGGATGACATGAAAATCTCAACCCTAGTGAAGCCACCCGATGTTATATGGTTGCAGGTGTGGTGTTGTCGACAACCCCAACTGTTTGATGACCTCAACTGAGATGAGTTTCTTTTGGCTGTTGTTATCAACAATGAAATGCAATGGGCCCCCCTTCGCCCACATCCGTGAATGGAAGAGGCGCTCCCCCTCTTTAGGATCTACTAGTTCTTCTGGTTGATTATTGAAGTTTTGACAATAACAATGGGGTTTGCATCAATGATCTCTCTCTTTTCAATATTTTCTGGATCATATTTTGAATCAAGGTTTGGTTCCTTGTATTTGACCTCAACCACCAATGACTGTTTCGAGCGACATTCATTGGTGTTGTTCCAGGGGCTTTTGTGGAAGTCACACTACTTCCCAGTGTCATTATTTGTCTTTCCTTTACCCTTCTTTTCCTGTTTCTTGGAATTGTTGTCGAGAGGCTATTGGTTAGGTCCGTCTTTACCATGCTTTGGTTATTGCGGATTTGCAGACCCAAACTCCCATTTGTTATGGTGCCTAATTTTTTTCTTGATTTTGACAGCATATCGATAGAAAACTCCCAATGATGAGATGTTTAGGAAATCCATTTCAGTTTGGATGTACCTATGTAGAGCCCCATGATATTTCAGAACCACATTCCGCTCAGAGTCTTTGATACACAACTTGGTGTGTAAGGTATGGAAAGTATTTGTGAACTCCGACAATGTTTGGATCTTCTCTTGTCGTAGTGTGTTCCATCTCTTGTATTGGTATTCATAGTTATCAACAAGGCAGTATTGTTCCTTAACCACATCCACAAAAAAATCCAAACTGGGCTCGACCCCATATATTCCAGATTCCTTTGTGGAAAATTTCTCCTAGTAAGTTTCCCACCAATGTTTTACATTGGGAAGAGCCTTGAGAAATGCGAAGGTGATCTTTTCCCTTTCAAAAAAATTGTGAACAGAGAAATAAACGTCTAGCATATTCAACCATTTTTCTAAGGAATCTGCATCTATCTGACCTTCAAATATGAGAATATCAAAATTAACTTGTACCTTGAAGAGAGAGGTTTCTCCAAAGTGGCTTCTTGATGAAGATGCACTTGTTTCTATTGGCAGGCGTTCAAGGATGTGGGCAAAATGATCCAAAATTTCGTCCCTCTGTCATGCGAGAGCTTGCTCAAACATTAGGTTAATAGAATCTTCTGCTCCATTTTTATTTTTTTTTGCCATAGAGGGTTTCTTGGGCATGCGAGATCAATTTTCCTCAAGAGATACAAGATAGAGACCCAACTTGCTATACTCAGACCTCGTTGGTGACATGCACTGAAAAAGATCAAGAGTAGCCTGCTCTGATACCACTGATCCAAATTATTTTTGGAACGAAATAAAAGGGGAGATGTTAGAATAAAATACACATAAAAATTGCCAGAAACAGAGAAATACAACAATACATTATTTCTATTAATGAAACAAATGTGGAGAGACTGTAAAAAGATACAGAGTGCAAGACTCACTAGAATGATGGCAACTTTAACTCTGAGAAGAGATGTGACGACTATGCTCATTCTCAAGAAGATCATTACAATGAGGATTTGTTAACCTTTTTATGATAAACATGAATTCCAAAACCCTAAACATCCAAAATCCTAACCCTAGGAGATGAAGCGCGAAAAGTCATCTGGGCCCCGTTGGGGTAAGTTAGTACATTAACTTCCTAGGGTCGTAATGTTTGCATACGATCTCTGTTTTAGGCGTATCATAGCCCATTGGAAAGGTATTTTCGAGAACTACAAATTATGTTGTCAATATTTGACTCCATCTATAGTTTGACTGTGGAAATATAAGAAAAAACTGTTTAGAGACCCAAAACGACCCTAGAAGTACAAAAATATGTACTAACATGAAAACTTCCAAAATAATCCAGTTGGAGTAGGTGAGCAGCCACCAATATCCACCTGGATGTTGTGTAGGGATTCAAAACAACCCCATAAGTGCAGAACCCACAATTACAAAGAAATTTCCCCATTATAGAGAAACATGCTGAATTGAAAACTGTCTAGATGAGCTAGTTGGAGTTTTGAATAGGTGGGTGGCCACCAATATCCACCTGGATGAATCCTTCCCCCTTAGGAAGAAATGGTCTCCATTGATTTGAGTTCCCGAGGAAGAGGGGAAAGCCTTTTTTGAATATGAATCTTGGTGAGCTACGTGCCTTATTGGAGACATTGTGCTGCTTGGTTTGTGGAAGGCTGTCACAAACCTGTTGCTGGCGGGGTTGAATCTGTTCCAAAAACCTGTTGTCTTTGGGCTTGATGAGGTATTGCATACGAACCATTGTAGGTGAAGAAACAATATCTTCTTTCTATTCTACAATATACTTCTGCTGGATAGAAGGTGTTGAGGCTGCAATGGTTGTAGTGGCCTTCTGTGCATCCTTTGAACATATTGTGAAGAGGATGAGTTTTGCAGTATGAGAGATTATCTCGCGACACTGTTTTGGTGGAACAGTAGTCAAAAATTCCTCTGGTATTCTGTAGAGCTGACCCCCCAAAGTAATAATGACACTACGAGGTTGAGACTCATAAACAACATGACGTTTCCACATATATGGTTGTACCAAAACAACTTAAAATACATCCATAGGGGAAACATCACACACTACCTCATCCTTGAAGGGTTGGATGCCATGGGACGTGCAACACTACTGGATGACACATAGTCCCGTCCCTGGTGAAGCCACCCGATGTTGTATGGCTGCTGGTGTGATGTTGTCAATAACCCCAACTGTTTGATTATCTCAGCTAAGATGAGGTTCTTCTGGGTGTTGCTATCAACAATGAAATGCAATGGGGCCCCCTTCACCCACATATGTGAATGGAAGAGGCGCTCACCCTCTTCAGGATCTACAGGTTCTTTTGGTTTAATTTTTGTGGTCGCGACAATAGAAATGGGGTCTGTGTTGATGATCTTTCTGTTTTCAATATTTTCTGGATTAGATTCTGAATCAGGGTTCAGATCCTTTTATTTTACCTCGACCACCAGTGATTGTTTTGGGTGTCATTAATTAGTGTTGTGCCAGGGGATTTTGTGGAAGTTGCACCACTTCCGAGTGTCATTCTTCATATTTCCTTTACCCTTCTTTTCCTATTTCTTGGACTAGTTTTCGGGAGACTATTGGTTAGGGTTGTATTTACCATGCTTTGGTTGTTGCAGATTTGTAGACCCAAAATCCCATTTGTTCTGGTGTCTAAATTTTTGCTCGATTTGATAACATATTGATAGGCATCTCCCAATGATGAGATTTTAGGAAATCCATTTTGGTTTGGATGTACCTATGCAGATCCCCATAGTATTTTAGAACCAGATGTCGCTCAAATTATTTGATACCCAACTTGGTGTGCAAGGTATGGAAAATATTTGTGAACTCCGACACTGTTTGGATCTTCTCTTGCCGTAGTGTGGTCCATCTCATGTACTAGTATTCATAGTTATCAATAGGGAAGTATTGTTCCTTGACCACATCCACACAAAAATCCCAAGTGGGCTCGACCCCATATATTCTAGATTCCTCTATGGAACTTTTCTCCCAGTAGGTTTACCACCAGTGTTTGACATGGGGAGAGCCTTGAGGAGTGCAAAGGTGATATTTTCCCTGTTGAAAAAATTGTGAACAGAGAAATAACCTTCTAGCAGAT
Organism: Picea engelmannii; assembly: GCA_009831015.1. Lineage (NCBI taxonomy): Eukaryota > Viridiplantae > Streptophyta > Pinopsida > Pinales > Pinaceae > Picea > Picea engelmannii. The sequence continues at coordinate 258,800 of ML794616.1, forward strand.
TCAACCATTTTTCTAAGGCATCTTCATCTATCTAACCTTCAAATACGATAATATCAAAACTAAGTTGTACCTTGAAGGGAGAGGCTCCTACAAAGTGGCTGCTTAATGAATTTTCACTTGTTGCTATTAGCAGGCATTGAAGGACGTGGGAAAAAATATCCATCATTTCATCCCTCTGTCGCGTGAGAACTTTCTCAAACAACAGGTTAATAGAATCTTTTGCTCTGTTGTTTTTATTTTTTGCCTCCATAGAGGGTTTCTCGGGCATGTGAGAGAGATTTTCCTCAAGAGAGACAAGCTAGATACCCAACTTGTTATACTCAGCCCTCATTGGGGACATGCACTGAAAAAAAATCAAGAGCAACCGAATCTGATACAACTGAGCCATATTATTTTCAGAACAAAATGAAAGCAGAGATATTACAATGAAATACACATTAAAATTGTCAGAAAGAGAGAAATACAACAATACATGATTTATATTAATGAAATAAATGTACGATTGTTAAAAAATACAGAGTGCAAGACTTGCTAGAATGGTGACAACTTTATCTCTGACAATATATGTGATGCCTACGCTCATTCGCAAGAAGATCATTACAATGAGGCTCTGAAGGCCTTTTTATGATAAACATGAATGCCAAAAATGTAGACATCCAAAAACCTAAACCTAGGAGATGAAGCACCAAAAGTCATGTGAGCCTCGTTGGGGTAAGTTAGTACATTAACTTCCTTGGGTTTTAACTTTTGCATACGATCTCCATTTTAGGCATATGATAGCCTGTTGGAAAGGTCTTTTCGAGAGATATGCATTATTCCATCAAACTCTTAGTACATCTACAATTTGACTGTGGAAAGCCAAGAAAACATTGTTTAGAAACCCAAAATGGCCCTGGAATTACATAAAGATGTACTGACATGAAAAATTTCAAAATAATCCATTTGGAATAGGTGGGAAGCCACCAATATCCACCTGGATGCTGTGTAGGATGCTGGCAGGGTTGAATATGTTCTAGCAACCTATTGTCTTTGTTATCACCATAACAATTTTTAGATAGGATCCAAGTCTCAGAAATTTATTGAGGAACTACATTGGTATGGAGGAACGATAGTTTGGAGGATAGGGTCACATATGGAGCAATATGGATAAATCTAATGGAGACGGGAGGGTGATGGGACCCAACGAGCCACAGATGTCATATACCACAGATCAACGATCAACAACCATATCATGCGGAGAAATAGCACGAGGCTTAATTATGTGAGAGTGGGTTGGGGAAAATAATGTGGTTTCTCTTAGTAGACACGTGGTGCCACCAGAGGCAGATCGGGGTGAAAAATGGTCTACTCCAAACTATTTTGTATCGTCCCCGATATCGAGAATTAGTGGGGCCCGACGGGCCGTAGATCTTCAGCAACCCAGATTGACAGTCAGGAGACATATCGGGCAATGAAGTAATGTGAAGTTTAATAACGCGAGAGAGGGCTGGGGAAAATACCATAGTTTCATTTCGCAAACACGTGGCGCCACCAGAGGCATATCAGGGTGAAAAGCGGTCTACCTAAAACCGTTTTGTCTTGCCCCCGATATCGAAAACGCATATAAAAGGAGGGCCCCCAATCATTATTTTATGATATTTCAAATGATTTGAACATTTGAAAATTGTTACAAACACTCCATTCGAAACTGAAGCTCAACAATGAACCAGACTGGTGCATCCTCCGCTAATTCACAGGTATTTTTATTGGCCATGAATCCTGTCATTTTTTCTGTAATAGAGAAAGATCCTGAATCTAAAGAAGAATCCCTAATTGACATGGACTCTGATGTATTTGACACAGAAATAACCGTCTCACAATGTTGGGAAACGAATAACCTTCCCTGAAGCGGCCCAAGCCTCCATTTCCCCTTACGTCGTTGAAGTCACCTTCCCTTTCCCAGAGTTCATAAGCTGGTGTGTAGAATAGTAATCGCGAGAAGAAAGGGTTATTTTGAATAATTTAGGGTCAGAGGTCTTATGCGAATTAGATAGCCTATCAATTCAACACGCCCTCAGTATACCAGATTCTTTCCCCACAGTGTCAGAGCCTTTTGAGGAAGAGAAACTGATCACAGTCTACAAAGAATGTCCCTTTTAAGTCAAAACCCTATTTCTGTAGACCATTTTAAACCCAAATATCATTTAGAGAGTCTGTCCTTACCTATGAATGTAAGCATCATGGTTATTGAGGTCATGTGGGCCTCCTCCATACTTAGTCAAATTCTAGGATTGGATAACAACAAGTTTGTGGTAGAAGTCATGTTGGGTTTCCTATTGACCTTTCTTCTGTCAGAGTCCAGTCAATCGGTCTGTATCAGTTTTGAAAAGTTCATCGCTGACAACATGCACCAACAACTGGTAAATTTCAATTCACTAAGACACTTCAGGTACTACACACACTTGTTGAGAATGTTCCTAGGAACGAATAAGACAAAGTTCCTTGAAGTTGCATTCATTTCGACTGAATGCAAAAGGATGACAATGTTGATTTTTATAAACAAGATCATGTCCAGAGTTTATAGTTTAATCTTCGACACTGGCCTGGCAAGGGTTTTGGAAGAAATGAATAGCTCTTTACAACCCAATCCCAAGAACAGGATAGGAGATTGGATGTTGTTCATGCATTCTACTGTAATTTGGGTGTATGGTTATCAAGAACGACCTTACCTTTTACCTGTCTTCCTAACTCCCAGAGTCTTTTCGCTAGAGTTAATTAGACAAAGGATTATTTCAGAGACAGAGCACTTTCTGAAAATGCACAAGGAATCTAACTTAAAGTTTCCTTTCCTAGTAGAATCATTTGTGGTAAAGAATAGGTCCTGTTTGCCTCAGATCCAGACCAAACTCAGTGAATTTTGATTTAAACAGTTACAAGGGAGGAAATATGACCCACACCAGGTCATATCTAAAATAAGACTGATGAGAAAACAAGGCCCCTATGAGCATGAGCATGTTGAAGGATTTGATAAGTTGGCAAATATGGAAACCTGTACAAATATGGAAGTCACTTTGCAACCTGATCAAACACAACAAATAGAGTCAGCCCTGCAACAGATCCAGACACAAAAAAATTCTCCAAGGTTGATTATTAAAGCTCCCAAGATGAATGTTTATAACAAAAGGAGCAATTTAGAGGCTTTGGGCACCAATGGTCAACAAAATGTTCTCAAGAAAGTGAAGATCGCAAAGTCCGCACTAGTAGTAAATCTGGAGGAGGAAGAGCCCAAAGAGAAAATGAGCATGGAGATGGTGGAAAGAAGAAACAAAAATGAAGAAGCTAATGTAGAGAGTATGCCACAGGGTGAAATCATCTCAATGGATTTCAACAACAATCCAGAGAAGATTTAGCAAATCGGTATGCGGTGAAAGGAAGTATGGCCAATAGTGAGATAAGATATTTGTTTCCTGAAGTAGAAATGATCTCCTAGCATAGGGCTTCCCTATTCTCAGTCAAATATGTGGAACAAAATACATTTATCATAGCAGTGGAAGATGAGGATAAAGTGTCTGAAATAAAGATGCACTATGAGAATATTGGTGCCCCAGACAAGGTAAAGTTCCACAAAAATGCCAATGACATGCTATATTTAGACTATCTGAGTCTAATTCTAAGGGTTTCAAGACTAAAAACCCATGCACTTAAATTAGATGGACAGTTGAAGCAGGAGAAAGCATCCAACAAAGCCTGGCGGACCTATGTCAAAAGATTGGAATCTGAAGGCCCTCAAGGGGTAAAAGATTCTTTAGATGAGAAAGATAAGATGATCCAAATCCTAAAGAAGAAGTTGAATATGTCCGCCACAAAACATCCACAGGAGGCATAGTTAGCTGATCTAGAGAAAGAAAAGGAGACATTTAGACAGGAAGCGCTAAATTACAAAGCCAAAGTATTGCATCTTGAAAAGGAAAAAGAGAGTTAGGCACGAGGACAAGCAACAAAATCAGACATGGCTGCTATTGTACCTTCTACTATAGAAGTTGGATCAAGCACTGATGGATTGGTTCAGGCTATGTCCCAAGTAAGATTAAAGACAGGGGAGATCAAGAGCCTTAAGGAGATCACATAAAATATGCAGCAAGAGATGAAAACAAAGGAAGAAAAGATGGCCTAATTTCAAAAGGATAATCAAGATTTGCAAGAGAGGGTGAACAAACTAAAGACAAGGTTGAATGGAAAAGTATTGTTGCAAGGGGATAAACATGTAATATGGGATGCTAATATTGCTGAAGTTGCTAAATTCAGAGTTTATCTGAATTTTATAAATGACAAAGACAACATGGCTATCACTGCTCGAAGCAGATGTACTATTATTAATGAAACAATGGCGAAAAAACCCTTGGAATGGGCCCAAAACACTATTGATTTTCTGAATTATGTGCCCACTGTTAATATTTAGACCATTGGGGTAAAGGATAGAAATGCACTGATCATTTGGGCCAGGAGGATCATTGCTAAACGCAATTTGCTCAAATCAGTTCAAACCAAAGCTATGAAAATGGAACACAATATACAAGAGTTTAGGGATACATTTGAACAATTATTTATCAAGGGCCTCCCACCATTCTGGGATGGTAAAGGGAAATTATATAGTCAATAGGAATACAATTCTCTCCTCACTCTGTGCAGAATGGATCATTCAAACTTCGAAGGCCTGGAAGAGAATCTGAAGGGACCCAGTTTGGTGGAATATCTGGCCGCAAACTTTGAGATTTTGAATCAGTTCAAGACAATGAAAACTGGGCTGCCAACTATGTCTTACACTACTTGCATTGACCTAGAGATTATGATAAAGGAAATGATGGATTACGAGATTCATTCTGACTCATAGTGGAAGGAGATCGTGTGACTGGGAAGGATGAAATGTTGTTTTCCAGGGGCCAATAAGTAACCTCCAGGTGTCTCCAAACTGGCAATTTCGGCAGAGAATCATAGTAGGAAAAATGGTGCAAAGGAAGCCAAGAAGTCAGAGAGATCCATCCCTAAGTTATGAAACATTTTTTGTTTAATCATTGTAAATCGGTTCATATGCCGAGACTGTCAGTTGAAATTATTATAGTCAATTTTAGAAGCTGAAACGTTTCATTTTCAGCCATTGTAATCGAATTGTATAAGTACTAGAAATTATGAATGAATTAAGATTGGAAGAACTACAAGGGAACCTTTTTTTTGTTTCTGAACTACATTGTAATTTTCTGGCGCTGAATTGAATACATATGTAGAAGCTTTTGAAGTCTCTATGAAAATGTTCTAATGGTGGTGATATGCGTTTTTTCTTATCTCATCGTATGTATTTCCCGTGATTCTTTATTTCCATTTTCATTATACTCTGTTTAAATTGGATAGTTAAAAACTTAGAATTCATCTTGTGATGCTCTCGGCTTAAGGAATTTAAACTGTGTGAATTTCCTCTTAACTAATTCATAATTCATTTCAGTAATGCTCTGATGTAGTTATTTGTTTTGTCTTTCTTCTTACACCCTTCTTAAACTCAATTAACAACTTAGATTCATTGCCTCATTTATCCTTTATCCTCTGGAGATTTCTACTGGCCAGTCATTTCTTTCATTCAATTTCATAATTTTGACTCCATATCCCTAAGTGTTCCTCCCCTTCTTTGCCAACAATTTTATAAAAAAACCCCAAAACAATCTGAACCTAGCCACTGATTGACAAAGATATATCAAGTGACACAAGAGAGCCCTCTCTGAGTTGAGTAGGTTAGTGCCTAGCTCTAAAGTAGGTTGAAACAATTACCTCTTTCGTTTGTCTATCATCCGAACAAAATTTATAGAGTGCTAACAATCTCTAGGCTTGATGGGGCATTGTGAAGGCACCAATGTTGTTGAAGAAACAATATTTTCTTTCTCTTCTACAATCTACTTCTGTTGGAGAGAAGGTGTTGAGGCTACAGTGGTTGTAGTGGCCGTTTGTGCATCCTTTGAATAGACTGTGAAGAGAATGAATTTTTAATTATGAGAGATTATCTTGCAACACTGTTTTGGTGGAACATTAGTCAGAACTATCTCTGGTATCCTATAAAGATGACCCCCCAAAGTAATAATGACACTACAGAGTTGAGACTCACAAACATCATGATATTTCCACATATATGGTTGGACCAAAACAACATCACAGACATCAAGAGGGGAAAAATTACACACTACCTCATCCTTAAAGGGTTGGATTCCATAGGACATGTGACATTGTTGGCTAACAGAGAGATCTCATCCCTGGTGAAGCCACCCAATGTAGTATGGCTGTGGGTGTGGTGTTGTCGACAACTCCAACTGTTTGATGACCTCAGTTGAGATGAGTTTTTTTTGGCTGCCCCTATCAACAATGAAATGCAACGGGTCCCCCCTCACCCACATTTGTGAATGGAAGAGGCACTCCCCCTCTTCACGATCTACTAGTTCTTCTGGTTTAATTGTTGTGGTCATGATAGTAGTAGTGGGTTCTGCATCGATGATTTGTCTGTTTTCAATATTTTCTGGATCAGATTCCGAATCAGGTTTCAACTCCTTGACCTTAGCCACCAATGACTATTTTGAGAGACATTCATCAGTGTTGTGCCAGGGGATTTTTTGGAAGTCGCATCACTTCCTAGTGTCATTCCTTGTCTTTCATTTACTCTTCTTTTCATGTGTCTTGGACTGGTTGTCGGGAGGCTATTAGTTAGGGCCATCTTTACCATGCTTTTGTTGTTGCGGATTTGCAGACCCGAACTCCCATTTGTTATGGTGCCTAAATTTCTTCTCATTTTTTACAGCATACCGATAGGCAACTCCCAATGATGAGATGTTTAGGAAATCCATTTCAGTTTGGATGTACCTATGCAGATCCCCACGATATTTCAGAACTAGATGCTACCTAGAGTCTTTGATACCCAACTTGGTGTGCAAGGTATGGAAAATATTTGTGAACTCTGACATTGTTTGTCTCTTCTCTTTCTAGAATGTGGTCCATCTCATGAATTGGTCTTCATAGTTATCAATAGGGTAGTATTTTTCCTTGACCGCATCCACGCAAAAAATCCCAAGTGGGATTGACCGCATATATTCCAGATTCCTCTATGGAAATTTTATCCTAGTAAGTTTCCCACCAATGTTTGGCATGGGGGAGAGCCTTGAGGAGTGTGTAGGTGATCTTTTTCCTGTTGGAAAAATTGTGAACAAAGAAATAACCTTTTAGCAGATTCAACCATTTTTCTAAGGCATCCACATATATCTAACCTTCAAATATGGAAATATCAAAATTAACTTGTACCTTGAAGGGAGAGGTTCCTCCAAAGTGGCCGCTTGATGAAGATGTGCATGTTGCTATTAGCATGCGTTCAAGGATGTGGGAAAAATTCTCCATCATTTCATCCCTCTGTCGCGTGAGATCTTGCTCAAGCAACATGTTAATAAAATCTTCTAATCTACCATTTTTCTTTTATGCCACCATAGAGGGTTTCTTGGGCACGCGAGAGTGATTTTCCTCAAGAGAGACAAGCTTGAGACCCAACCTGCTATACTCAGACCTCATCGGGGACATGCACTGGAAAACAATCAAGAGCATCTTGCTCTGATACAACTGATCCATATTATTTTTGAAACGAAATGAAAGAAGATATATTACAATGAAATATATATATAAATTTTGAGAAACAGAGAAATAAAATAATACATGATTTCTATTAATGAAATAAATGTACAAAAACTGTAAAAAAATACATAGTGCAAGACTCGCTAGAATGGTGGCAACTTTATCTCTGAGAAGATATGTGGCGACTATGCTCATTCACAAGAAAATCATTACAATGAGGCTTTGAAAGAATTTTTATGATAAACATGAATTCCAAAACCCTAGACATCCAAAAACCTAACCCTAGGAGATGAAGCGCCATAAGTCATGTGGGCCCCATTGGGGTAAATTAGTACATTAACTTCTCTGGGTCATAAATTTCACATACGATCTCCGTTTTAGGTGTATGATAGACTGTTGGAAAGTTGTTTTTGAGAAATACACATTATGACATAAAATTCTAACTCTGTCTACAGTTTGATTGTGTCAAGCCAAGAAAACACTATTTAGAGAAAAAAATATCCCTGGAAGTACATAAAAATGTACTGACATGGAAAATTCCAAAATAATCCAGTTGGAATAGGTGGGAGGCCACCAATATCCACTGTTACCCATGATTTTGGTCATGATGATGATGTATTGATGATGGTGTACTCAGGCTCTTCATAAGAATTTTTTTCCTGAGAAAAAGTTATTTTCATCTCTTCCAGAAAACTCATTTTTGAAGACTGTTCGCAGGCTGCTAGTATATTTGCCTGCGAGAATGCATGATTCTCGCAGGCTGCCTTAAGCCAGGGTGCGAGAAGTTCGCACTGTGTTGA
>ML794616.1:268059-280312 GCA_009831015.1 Picea engelmannii
ATTTGTTCCACCGACCTGTTTTCTCTGGGCTTGATGAGGCATTGTGTAGGAAAAATTATAGGTTAAGAAAAAATATCTTCTTTCTCTTTTGCAATTTGCTTCTTCTGGATAGGAGGTTCTAAGGTTGCAGTGGTTGTAGTGGCATTTTGTGCATCCTTTGAATAGACTGTGAAGAGGATGAATTTTGCAGTATGAGAGATTACCTTGAAACATTGTTTGGGTGGAACAATATTCAGAACTACCTATGGTATCCTGTAGCGCTGACCCCCTAGATTAATAATGAAACTACATGGTCGAAACTCATAAATATCATTATGTTTCCACATAGATGGTTGGCCCAAAACAACATCACAAACATCAAGAGGGGAAAAATCACACACTACCTCATCCTTGAAGGGATGGATTCCATAGGACAGGAGAAACTGTTGGCTAACACAGAGATCTCGGCCCTGGTGAAGCCACCCTATGTTGTATGGCTGCGGGTGTGGTGTTGTCGACAACTCCAAATGTTTGATGACCTCAGTTGAGATGAGGCTCTTCTAGCTGTCATTATCATCAATGAAATGTAACAAGGCCCCCTTCACCCACATCTGTGAATGGAAGAGGTGATCCCCCTCTTCAATATCTATTGGTTCTTCTGGTTGAATTGTTGCAGTCATGAAAATAGAAATGGGGTCTGCATCGATGATATGTCTATTTTCAATATTTTCTGGATCAGATTCTGAATCAGGGTTCGGCTCCTTGTCTTTGACCTCAACCACCAATGACTGTTTTGAGTGACATTCATCAATGTTGTGCCAGGGGATTTTGTGGAAGTCACACCACTTCCCAGTGTCATTCTTCATCTTTCCTTTACCCTTATTTTCCTGTGTCTTAGACTGGTTGTCGGGAGGATGTTGGTTAGGTTCATATTTACCATGCTTTAGTTGTTGCAGATTTGCAGACCCAAACTTCCATTTGTTCTAGTGGCTAAATTTCTGCTCGATTTTGATAACATATCTATAGACAACTCTCGATGATGAGATGTTTAGGAAATCCATTTTGGTTTGGATGTACCTATGTAGATCCCCACAATATTTCAGAACCAGATGTCGCTTAGAGTCTTTGATACCCAACTTAGTGTGCAATATATGGAAAATATTTGTGAACTCCTCAAGAGAGACAAGCTCAAGACCCAACTTGCTATACTCAGACCTCGTAGGGGACATGCACTAGAAAGCGATCAAGAGCATCCTGCTTTGATACCACTGATCCAGATTATTTCAGAATGAAATGAAAGCAGATATATTACAATGTAATACGTATAAAAATTGCCAGAAACATATAAATACAACAATACATGATTTCTATTAATGAAATAAATGTACATAGACTGTAAAAAAATACAGAGTGTAAGACACGCTAGAATGTTGGTAGATTTATCTCTGAGAATAGATGTGACGACTACGCTCATTCATAATAATATCATTACAATGAGACTCTGAAGGAATTTTTATGATAAACATGAATGCCAAAACCCTAGACATCCAAAAACCTAACCCTAGGAGATGAAGCACCAAAAGTCATGTGGGCCCTGTTGGGTTAAGTTAGTACATTAACTTCTCAGGGTCGTAACTTTTGTATACAATATCTATTTTAGGCGTATGATAGCCCGTTGGAAAGGTATTTTCACAAAATACACATTATACTATCAAAATCTGAATTTGTCTATAGTTTGACTATGGAAATCCAGGAAAACACTGTTTAGAGCCCCAAAATGACCCTGCAAGTACATAAAGATGTACTGACATGAACAATTCCAAAATAAGCTAGTTGGAATAGGTGGAAGGCCAACAATATCCACCTGGATGTTGTGTAGGGATTCAGGACAACCCAGTAAGTGCAGAAGCCACAATTACAAAGAAATGTCCCCATTACAAAGAAACATGTTGAAATGAAAACGTTTTAGATGAGCCAGTTGGAATTTGGAATAGGTGGGTGGCCACCAATATACACCTGGATTAATCCTTTCCCCTTAGGAAGAAATCATCTCCATTGTGTTGACTACATGAGGAAGAGGGGAAACCATTTTTTGAATATGAATCTTAGTGAGCTGCGTGCCTTGTTGCAGAAGTTGTGCTGCTTGGTCTGTGGAAGGCTGTCACAGACCTGTTGCTAGCGGGGTTGAATCTGTTCCACCAACCTGTTGTCTCTAGTATTGATGGGGCATTGTGTAGGCACAATTGTAGGTGGAGAAACAATATCTTATTTATCTTTTGTAATCTACTTTTGATGGATAAAAGGTGATGAGGCTGTAGTGGCCTTTTGTGCATCCTTTGAACAGACTGTGAATAGAATGAATTTTGCAGTATGCGAGATTATCTTGTGCCACTATTTTGGTGGAACAATAGTCAGAACTACCTATGGTATCCTGTAGATCTAACCACACAAAGTAATAATGACACTACGGGGTCGAGACTCATAAAAAACATGATGTTTCCACATATATGGTTGGCCCAAAAAAACATCACAAACATCAAGAGGGGCAACATTACACACTACCTCATCCTTGAAATGTTGGATGCCATAGGACAGATGACATTGTTGGTTGATATAGAGATATCGGCCCTGGTGAAGCCACACGATGTTGTATGGTTGTGGGTGTGGTGTTTTCAACAATACCAACTATTTGACGACTTCAGTTGAGATGAGGTTCTTCTGGCTATCGTTATCAACAATGAAATGAAATGGCCCCCCCTTCACCCACATCTGTGAATGGAAGAGGCACTCCCCCTCTTTAGGATCTATTTGTTCTTTTGGTTGAATTGTTGCGGTCACAAAAATAGCAGTGGGGTGTGCATCGATGATCTGTTTATTTTCAATATTTTATGAATCAGATTTTGAATCAGGGTTCGACTCCTTGTCTTTGACCTCGGCCACCAGTGACTGTTTCAAGCGATATTCATCAGTGTTGTGCTAGGGGATTTTGTGGAAGTTGCACCACTTCCCAGTGTCATTCTTCGTCTTTCCTTTACCATTCTTTTCCCGTGTCTTGGACTAGTTTTTAGGAGGATGTTGGTTAGGGCCATCTTTACCATGCTTTGGTTGTTGTGGATTTTCAAACCCGAACTTCCATTTGTTCTGGTGCCTAAATTTTTGCTCGATTTTGAAAGCATATCGATAGACAACTCCCAATGACGAGATGTTTAGGAAATTCATTTTGGTTTGGATGTACCTATGCAAAGCCCCACAATATTTCAGAACTAGATGTCGCTCACAGTCTTTGATACCCAGCATGGTGCTTAAGGTATGGAAATTATTTGTGAACTCTGAAACTGTTTGTCTCTTCTCTTGTTACAGTGTGGTCCATCTCATGTACTAGTCTTCATAGTTATAAACACGGTAGTATTGTTCCTTGACCACATCCACAAAAAAATCCCAAGTGGGATCAGTCCCATATATTCCAGATTCCTCTGTGGAACTTTTATCCTAGTAAGTTTCCCACCAATGTTTGACATGGGGGAGAGCCTTGAGGAGTGCGAAGGTGATCTTTTCCCTATCGAATTTTTTTTGTATAGAGAAATAACCTTCTAGCATATTCGACCATTTTTCTAAGGCATCTGCATCTATCTGACCTTCAAATACGGGAATATCAAAATAAATTTGTACCTTGAAGGAATAGGTTCCTCCAAAGTGGTTGCTTGATGAATATGTGTTTGTTGCTATCGGTAGGTGTTGAAGGATGTGGGAAATTCTCAATCATTTTGTCCCTCTGTCGCACAAGAGCTTTCTCAAGCAACATGTTAATAGAATATTCTTCTCCACCATTTTTCTTTTCTTCTGCCATAAAGGGTTTCTTGGGCGTGCAAGAGAGATTTTCCTCAAGAGAGACAAGATCAAGACCCAACTTTCTATCCTCAGACCTCATCGGGGACATGCACTGAAAAACGCTCAAGAGAAGCCTACTATGATACCACTGATCCAGATTATTTTTGGAATGAAATGAAAGCAAAGATATTACAATGAAATACACATAAAAATTGCTAGAAACAGAGAAATACATCAATACATGATTTTTATTAATGAAATAAATGTACATAGACTGTAAAAAAATACAGAGTGCAAGACTCGCTAGAATGGTGGTAGCTTTATCTCTGAGAAGAGATGCGACATCTATGTTCATTCACAAGAAGATCATTACAATGAGGCTCTAAAGGAATTTTAATGATAAACATGAATGCCAAAACCCTAGACATCCAAAAACCTAATTCTAGGAGATGAAGCGCCAAAAGTCATGTTGGCCCCGTTGGGGTAAGTTAGTACATTAACTTCTCGGGGTCGTAACTTTTGCATACAATCTCTGTTTTAGGCATATGATAGCCCATTGGAAAGGTATTTTCGAGAAATATGCATTATGCCATAAAACGCTTACAATATATATAGTTTGACTATGGAAAGATAATAAAACACTGTTTAGAGCCCCAAAACGACCTTGGAAGTACAAAAATATGTACTGACATAAACACTTCCAAAATAAGCCAGTTGGAATAGGTGGGTGACCACCAATATCCACTTGGATGCTATATAGGGCTTTAGGATAGCCTCTTAAGTCTAGATACCACAATTACAAAGAAATGTCCCCATTATAGAGAAACGTGTTGAATTGAAAACTTCCCATATGAGCCAGTTGGAATTTGGAAGAGGTGGGTGGCCACCAATATCCACCTGGTTCAATTAGTGTTCTAAACAACAGATATTTAAAAATTGTAAATCAAACATTAAGAAAAAAAAATGTCGAAGGAATGAGAATCTTATTAAAATCAATAGTATGGAAATTACACTATATACCTATACTGTTGTGGCACTGCTCCTTGAAAGGATGTTGGGTGCTTCCACCCAATATTATGTTATTATGGTAGATCTCAACCGTGGATTCACCGATAGACTCAAGGAGAATTAAAAGAGGCTCCCAGTTAGATAATATGGTGTTAAAGGGTGACTAGTAACAACGATTTATAGGTTGAGAACCAACAAAGCATGGGAGTTTTAGGGGCTTGCAGACATGGCAGGGATCAACCAATATTTGTTTTCTTTGATATGCATACATTCATTCATTACCTTTCTCCTCAGATTGATGCTCTATTTAATTCATCTATGGTTAGTCAGAGATGGTTAGGTAACTAACCAAACCTGTAAATCAACTTGCAATTACGTAAAAATATATTGTTTTTAGCATTTAATGACATGTACACGACTTTCCTTTGAGAAACCCATGTTAATGTGTACTGCATAACTGGCAGGGTGCATACAAATTCCATTTTTTTTTTTTTTATAAGATCTCAAGGAGGTATGGGGAAAAGTTTTCAAGTAGGATACAAACTAGGCCAATAAGATAATAAATGCTTCAATGGTGGCAGTTGATGCTATAATAAATTTCTGCTAATGTGTGAGGTCATAAGAGAAACAAATGACTGAAATAAATTATCAGTGCTCAAAGAGAAGTAAGCCAAGGTGAAGGTCGCCAAAATCCATTCTAATAACAACAACCAACGACAGAAACATGTCATAATAATTTATTCCCTAGGAGGGCATACCCATGCTCAGGTGTGATTACAAGCATGGCCACCAATCAAGTACATTGGGGATCCATGAAGAATATATATATAGAAAGAAATGATCATGGCCATGAAAGAGATACATAGTGGATCCATGTCAAAAATATATCATAGCCATGAAAGAGATACACAATGAATCTATGTCACATAACTAATGAAGGATATCTAGAATCAAGAGCTGGATAATGGATCCTTCACAAGTACTAATGTCAGAAGTGGGACTGTCCAAATGAAACTCGGGTAGCATCATAAAAGAGGTGATGCTACTACATTCCCGAGGTTTTCAAATCAACTATGTGGTACGAGTCTACACTATGTGAATAGATGTGTTGAATTCAAACACAATGAGACACCATACTACTACATATAGTGTTGAAGTCCAACAGGGTGTTTCGACATTACAGACAAAATCCACCTTCCCGTCGGACATTACCCACTAATTATTAAATTTCGTTATTATTTTTTCTTGGTCCCCCGATGTTCGTCTGTCATATGACATAAAATAATATTCTTCGGACAACCTAATCATATTTTATGGTTTAGAAGATCGATGAAATCACCATCGTGACCCACCATTGCCCCTTGGCCTGCCTTTGTGGCACCTACGTGGCAGTGCCATGTCAACAAAGTTGATCTCATGGGTGTGTTTGACACCTAATTGGGCCTTAATTATGCTAGCTAGGGGGATAAAAATGTCTGTCATGGGATTATTATTCCCGTTTTGTCTCGATCGAGATGTCAATTATGCCTTCTATGAGGGATACAAATCTATAGCGTGGGATAATTATGCCCACATTGTCTTAATAGAGATGTCAATTATGCCTGCTATGGGGGATAAAAATGTTTGGCACTGGCTAATTATGACTACTCTACCTCCAAACACCAATTAAATGTGAATGCACAAGAGATATGATTGGTAAGGACAAGGATTAATGGATGAACATAGTACATATTAGAAGTTTGCATAATGTGGGAAGGTTGGATAGTACCTAACCCAAATCATATGTGTTTCCAGATAGGCGATGAGAGAATTTCAAGTCAGATATTGGTTAATTTGATCACTGAAGTCATATGATGGCTAGTTCTGATCAATACTACCATGTCCTAGAGTTACCCTTTGTATAACGAAGGGAAAATAGTTCATGGAATAATAAGTATCTCATTGAGTGGTTAAGTTTGTGTAATCTGAGTGCCCCAAGGGTTTATGAGGACAATGAATCCATTTATGCATTTAGAAATGCAATTTAAACTACATAAAATTGTGATTTTGCTATATTTAGATCCCCATATTCAGGTGAAAAATGAAAATTAAACTTAGAACATTTAGACTACGCCACCATGGGGGAAACTTGGGAAGGATTCAGGTGGTCGAATCATAGGCCACAGTACTGCACCCATATGCTGATGGTGCCACCAGTTAAGAAGATGCACGTCGCATTAACATTGACAGTCTAGGCAGTCGTAAGATAGAGAAAGGGGGAGTCTCCATCAACAGTGGGAGGACCAAAGAAAATGGAGCACATCTTGAGTGGAGGAATCGATGATGCAAACAGTTTAGAGGGAATGTGACAGTACAAGGAGACATGAGTCAAAGTAGTTTGCCAGAAGGAATATGTCTGGGTTGGTCAGGCCAAATGGGCGTTGAAGGTGTTGACCTAGGTATAGGATACCGTGACAGTTTATTATAAACAAGACTATAAAAATTAGTAAACATTTACCTTTTTGGTATCAATCATGTCCATCCCCACCATAATATTCTACCTCAAGCCCGTCCCCAATACTTTCACTGCTCTCTTCCCACCTAGTAGTGCACCCTCCAAATGCATACTGTATTATGTGTCTTCAATTAAACCCTTCCATGCATTACCAAATTTGGAACGTTTTGGCACTGTAAGTTTCTTCAATACCCCCCCACAGTGTGAAGCTAGTGACTGGATAAAACACCCTTCTTAGTATCGATTGCAACAGATGACTGGCTACAACAAGGCAGAGTGTGCCTCAAGTACTAAGAATTGCCTCAAAGTTGTAACAATTGGCTTAACGACCTATGAATACATGTAAAGTTAGTTATGGTCCACTCATGTAAGTGACATATGGGTCACGGTGGTCCCATGGGGAATATAATATATAAGGTTGTAACAAAAAGCTCGAGGACCTGTGAATAAATGTAAAGTTTGTTATCATCCAATTATGTATGCGACCTATGGGTCACAATGGTCCCCATGGGGAACATAATATATAAGGTTGTAAGTAGAGAGATAGCAAAGGAGAGGATTGTTAGAGATTCCTTAGGAGGAATCTTCGTAGAGGAGAAAGTTGTAGAATTTGTGTTACATTTTTCCCAATTTTGTAATGGAGATTGTATCTGTGATGTCTGTCATATAAAGATCCTTCAATATTTATGAGGAATTAATGGAAGATTAATAATGTTTTTGACTCATACTTGTCTTATATGTGATGCTTGTTGTGATATTTAGTGATTATCTAAAATATTTAAGTGACATTTAATTCATCTGTTTAATAATGTATGAATCTACCTACAAGAAATATTTATAATATTTCATGTTTTTTTTATCAGACAAAAATCATTGTATTGATATTTCTAGTGGAAATGACATACACATTGACGAGATCCCTTCTACTTTTAACATTAGCAACCATTGCCTTTATAGACTTCCTGTATCATATAATAATATATCCTATGCTTATGAATTTGACTCTTACAATCATCCTTATACATGTCACTCTTTAAACAAATAGTTCCACAACTTCATATTTATACCGAGACAAAACCATGAGACAAAATCTCTCTAACTTTACATAATAAAAAAGTAAAAAAAGACCAAAAATTCATTCATCAAAAAATATTTATGAATATCAAATTTGTAGGAGTATGGCCCTTACTCTCATGAACAAGAAAAAAAACTTCCTACAAAATGAGTGCTTCCTTCAATAACTGATGAGCTTTGTGGTTGAATTCTCGGTAGAGATGAGCAAAGGACACCTCTTGAAAAACTGTTTTATTTTCCATAATACTATAGAAAATAGGCCCCAACTTCAAGTTAGAAATGTTACTTTTATCATTTCCCTATTCCATTAGAAGTTTTTAGTCACCAAAGACCTTTAGCCTCTTAACCTGCCTGTCCATTGCAACATTAATTAGGATCCAGATGGTATAGAGTTCTTCTTTATTGTTTCTGCCCCAACCTGCCCAATGATGTATTATACCTTAGATTTGAGTTGTGCAAGTTGTTGGGGATGTGGTTTATCATATTATACTTGGTCATGTTGTTTATTTTGCAATTGCATGTTTAAAAAGGGTGGTTGTGCAAAAGAGAAAAAAATTTCCTTGCAATTTGCAAGGTTTAAATTGTACTAAGTGAGTAAATGAAAATGCACGCCCAATCTTCCCTGTATCTCCAAAATTTGTTTTATAATTTTTAATATGGAGTTACATAAATGGTAAATTTACGCATTCATCTAAATTTCAATTGAATAACAAGAGAGGTTGCTTTCATGCAGTTAGAATTGGGATTTCATGTAAATTTGAAGGGAAAACTGCCTCAGCCAAATGCACTTCTTAATCTCAACTTTGAGCCAACTTTGGTGGTTCATCTTTCATAAGTTGTAGTTTGTGATTTCACACTCATCTATAAAATTATATTTTCATATTGAGACACAAAACTAAATGGTGTGCATAATGGAGAAAAATAGCATTCTAAACCAAAGTGAAAAATTGTTAAAGTTGGATATATTAAACTACACGCCCAAAGTTGGCTAAGGATCAATAATTTTGGGATTTAAGATGTAAATTGATCATTGCAATATGTATAACCTATTTGTACAATTAGTAGTTGATTCACACTATAAAAAGAATGATTTCAATGCACAAAAATTCATGTAATTTTGATGAATCAGAGAATGGTGGGTTAGGAGATAAACCAAGGTCAATTTTGCATTAAGAGTCATAAAAGACTATTCTGTGCAAAAATAGTCAAGAGATGCATAGTAGAACCTTGGAAATGCAAAAACTGTTTGTAAGAATTAACCCAATGTTGTATTATACCTTAGATTTGAGTTGTGAAAGATGTTAGGGATGTGGTTTATCATACTAGACCTGATCATTTTGTTTACTTTGCAATTGCAGGTTTAAAAAAGGGTGGTTGTGTAAAAGAGGCACAATTTTCCTTGTAATTTGCAAGGTTTAAATTATACTAAGTGAGTAAATGAAAATGTACGCCCAGACTATTGGGCCCTTCATTTTTGAATTAGAATATGTGCAAGAAGGAATACAGTCCCAGTTTTGGTTTAGCATGAGTTGTGCAAGCTGTAGAAGAAGTTGGAAAACAAAGCAAGGAAAAGTAATAAAAATTAGTTGCGAAAAGGACAGCGCAACACCAACAAGGCAAAAGAAGTTGTAACAGAATAAGAAAGCATGCGAGCTCAAAGCCAAAAGACACTACTCAACTTATATATATGAATGAATACGACTGTAAAAGTGTTGTTCTGACGATTGTAAAGGTTGTTGTCATGATTGTAAAGGTTTCTCCCCTTGTTGTTCTATCAAGTTGTTGTTCTTCTTCATGTTGTTATTGTTAATAGGTCGGGGTTTGAGTCCTATAAATGTAATCTATACACCATTTTTGGAAATAGAGCTTTGCGACATGGGTCCAGAGCCAAGAGTCTATAACAGAGCATCACTTTGTATATTTGATGGTGTATCTAATAAAGATCTGAAGATAATATATAAAGAAGGATCCAAAATTTTGAAATATGTTGCGTTATTCTGTGTTCATGCTTCTGCATTATATCTTTACAATACTTCTTTATGCTTCAAAATTTCCATATGATGTTCCTGTGTATGAATGTTTTCCACAACCTAAGTAGATTTAGTTCTTGCATGTATGGGTTCAGATATGTTTTGTAGCTAGTTTGTCTTACGCAAGATCAGGATGAATTTTAAAGGTTCTATGAACCCACTTGAGTATTCTCCTTGCCTTTCCCTATCCTTCTGTCTTGGTCATGCTTTGGGTGAGACTTCTTCTCTTCAGAGGAGATGAAAATGCCAGTGCTCTAGACTACATGGTAGCTTTTGTTGGTAACCTGAGAAGGACCCTGGTCTGATCAATTCCATGCCAACAAAATGGTTTCATTGTCGGGACCTGTGTTAAAAGGGAACTTGTAGGGAGGATGCTTCCGCGGATTCATAGATCTAATATTAACCAATGGTGGGAGAGAAATTGCGATGCCTTCATATGGAAAGAAGCATATCTGAGAAGAAAATATGTGGAAGATACTCGAGAGGTAGTCTTTTACTTAGAAAGATCGAGCAACCAGTACGAGATATTTTGGGTTAAGTTCCTAGAAGAACTTTTCCACTGGATAGATAGGCTCCAAGAAGATTCATAATTCCAAGAATGAGTCAAGAGGAACTATACTTGGGATACATATAATATTGCAACACTTCATCGGCTAGATCATCCAGTCACGTAGCAATTGATTTATGGGTCAATACCACATTAGAAGGATACATTATTGAGTTTGTAGCGGAGAATCATCAATATTTTTCACGAGAAGAAGCATATTTCAAGAAAGACACAAGGGGAATACTATTGAGAGAAATCCCCTTGTGGATTAAGGTTTTCTTGATGGAAGAGGGGATGCTAACTATGTCCCTGACTGAGATGGTAGCGTAAACACCCTTGTTTGGGGTAGGGCGAGTTTGGGGTTGAGTCATGGCCTGAGAGAGGGGAAAGGGTTGTTTGATAAACGGAGGGAACAACAAGAAATGGAATCAAGATATGAGAGAGCCTTGAAGAGATCCTCCATAGTCGGGAAGTGGTGGCACGACAAGATAAAGAAAGAAACAAAATAGTCTGAAAATTTGTGGAAAGAAGTCGGACCAAGAGAAATAGAGGGAAGATAGATGGAAGAGTTGCAGAAGATGAGAAGACATGAAATATTGTCTAGTCAAATACTAAGTGAGAGAGAAGCGCAGAGAGAAAGAAGTCCCTAGGATGGTGGACAAGAAGGAGAAGGTGTATAAGTAAGAGAGAAGGAAGCCGACATGGATCTTAAAGAGGGAAGAGAAGATGCAACCCTAATGCTAGGAAAGATTAGGAATCCGACTAAAGAGACTACTCCCGAGGAAGATAATGAGACCCCCTATATCAAAGAAACTCACCTCGAAGCCAGTGGCGCCAGCCCAGAATCACCCATACCCAAAATGTCTTCTATACAAGTGGTAAATTCAATACTACCTTCTTATGTTAATTCTGTTGCAGTACAATTAGTTAGTCAGTCACAACCATGAAGCGTGAGTACATGGAGGATATTGGGATCCCCTGGTAGG
Source organism: Picea engelmannii (assembly GCA_009831015.1). NCBI lineage: Eukaryota > Viridiplantae > Streptophyta > Pinopsida > Pinales > Pinaceae > Picea > Picea engelmannii. Next base: position 280,006 of record ML794616.1, read on the forward strand.
TCACAAGTAGGACCATTAGGTTTTATTTTGATAGGAGCAACAAGATCAACAATGGCTGGTCAAGCAGGAGGTTCGATTGCTCGATACCGAGAATTTTGGGGTAAGGGAGATGAAGATGTTGAGCAACATTGGTTCTTGTGTGAAGCAATCTAGAGGCAATCTAGAGGTCCAAAGGGACTCCAGATGTGAATAAGTTGGTTGAGTTCCAGACTACCTTGAGAGGTCATGCTCTCAAATGGTACATGAAGGTTATTGAGCCAGGAGTGCCATAAATGCAAGGTCAAGCGTTCACACTCGCCCAGGTACT
>ML794616.1:308663-320739 GCA_009831015.1 Picea engelmannii
CTCCAAGTATTTAGAGGCATTTTTTCCATTTTTGTTAGTATCAATGGTAGAGATAAGCTCCCTATTGTAATGTTTGGATGAAGTACTGGTTTCCCTAGTTATGTATGTCTATGAGACTTCTTGTTTAATGACAAACAACTTCCTTAATCCATCTTGTTTCCATCTAATACTGAAAGAGTTCATGATTGAATGATTCACATGAATCATTGTGACTATGTTATGATAGATGTTTAATTGTAACACTGTTACGATTTCTTTTAGTTTTCTTGTAATTTGAATACAAGAAGTTCTAATGTTTAAGTTCTTCCTCTTTGGGTTGCTAGAAGCTTGATGCTCATAGCAGACCTTTACATTTTCTCACCGAAGTCTTCCTCCTACTCACCCTTATTACAACTTACTGTCTAAAGTTAAAGTAAGGCCTCACCTATTCATGCATAGCCCGGTCCAGTATCCTGAGTTCAAACGATATTGTTCTGAGTCTGTTCTCTTTCGATCACCCTTTATAAACAAACTGTGACATATAAAATGATGGGTATCAGGCTTACCATTGCCATAATCTAAGAGTGACTTCTTGTGCTAACACAGAGTTCCGAACTCCCAAACTCCCGAGGTCTTTCCACATAGCTCTAGCCTTCGAGCCCGTTTGGAAAATGCATTCTAACACCTCAAGTCTTATGGAGTTTTGAAATCTTGAAGTTCCTAAGGGGCTAGGCTTATCTCCACCTGGCTCCAACCTTCGTCCCTTTTGACTTATCCTCGACACCATACTCCAAACCTTCGGAGTCCCGAAGTCCCGAACTCCTGAAGGTTCCACTCTCGCACCTGGTGACGTATTAAATACAAGGGCGAATACAGGTGGGTACCTTGTGCTCCTCCTACCATATGGACCAAGATGTGAGTGTCAGGTGTGATATGTGGATGAGGCAGTAATGACGTGTGGCCCCTTAAGAGGGTGACACATGTCACATATTAATGGGTCTATAGGGTATGTGATACACACAAATCCAGGTGGCACATGGCACATCAAACTTGGTTCCACATCATCTTAGGTGACGTCACTCCGGACTGATCGTCCTTCATGCCTTCGATCTCATGGCCAAGGTATGCCCACGTAACCCTTGGATCAATGACCTTCGCTACTTCACAAATTCGGTGTTCAAGGGTTTCATGGTGTAAAATTCTCCTTTCTCCCGTATTAGTCAATGCCTAATTGACCATGGGGTAGATCCAAAAATCAAAGAGGGATACAATGTTCCCTTGAATCAACTGTCCCCATCACTTCGTCGCTTTAGTCTTTGGGGATCTGGCCGTGTAGTCTCCAGTTTTCTCCTGGAGTAAGTTAGTGCCGAGTTGACCACCATATATATCAAAAGGTCACAAGTGCTCTTGAAGTCCCTTCGGATCGACAACTCTCATTAATTAGTGACTCCACTGTAAGATACTTGGAAGAGGGAAAGGGTGACATGTTTCCCAATCAATTGGTGCCTCATGTTGAGGTCTAATTGACCCATAAGATCTGTAAAGGTTATGGATCAGGATGACAAGTGGCTCACCCACTTGGGGTACATGTCACCTTTGGTGACATCAGTTTGCTATGTCACTCTGACCTTCAATGCTCCAACGATAACCTTGTTCACCACCATATCCATTCCCCTGGAGTGGGACTTTTCCGAAGTACCTAGTGTTACTCCCTCACTAGACTTGATCTAATGGTTGAGAGTGGCTCCTAGTGGATTCCTAGATCCATGGCTCTCATCAATTCGTAACTTTGGTATTCAGATTTTTTGACACTACAACAACTCCATTCTCCCGAAGTGGGACTTCTCCAAAGTGACATATGCGAAACCCTCCATTAGTTGATCAGACGGTCGAGAAGGGGCCCCAACTAACTCCCTAGATCAATGACTCACAACATTTCATGACTCCAACATTCGGGTGTTTTTGACAGTTATGAATTTTAACATCCCAGAGCTTCGAGCTCCCGGAGCTCTGAAATCATTAAGAGCTAGCTCATTTCGGACTAGCGCAAGGTTCCCAGACCCTAGTCATATGGACCCTCTAATGAATCTCGGGCTATAATATCTACTCTTAGCCAAGATTTGGTTAAGGCCATGGGCGTGATCCTATGGTATCTTAGGCTACTAGTTTGAAGGAAGTGTCTTCCTAGTTCGCAGAACTTTAAGTTATGAAACAGGGCGGGGTAATCTCATGGAATTACCAAGATTGGAAGTCCCAAGAAGTATGCTCCAACTCTGGAACTGTGAGGTAAATCCCTAGGGAAAACACCTTGAGGGTCTTTTTGACTGGCCCAAAGGTCAAGATTATTTATTTAAAACCAATCAAACACAAGAGTTTACAAAAGGAAAGTAAACACCATTATCATATATTTCACGCAAGGCACAAGTTATCACCTTTACAAATAATCAAATCATGCAATTCAATTATAGTATACAGGGCATAAAAATACTTATCTATTACATTCGATCACCAACCGATTGACTGTGGATGTTCGCCTTTCCACCCAACCATAGGCTTAGAGGCAAGTATTCTTAACGCTCTAGCCACCCCTGTGCCAAACATTGATATCACTAGGGAACTTTCATAGTTTATCAGAGGTTCCTTCTCTATCATGGTCTCGACAAGGTTTATCAGATGCATTATCAGCATCAAGCTCATAGTATCTTACTCGGGTCACGTTCTCCTATAAGATTCTAAAATATATTTTTCTCAGTCGGAGAGCCTCACATGTTCTCCTCTCTTCTTTGTATGTGGTATGGTGTCTCTCCTGCTCTCTACGGAGCCTCCCTTGCATGCCTCATCCTTGATGTGTCTTCTCCCTTTTCTCTCCTCACATGTATCCTCCTCAGGAAGGTTATGGACCTATCATGTTCCTTCTGTCAGAAGGAAACTCAGGTCAACCTGGGTCTGCAGGACTCTGTGGTACTTCGAGCTGACAACTTCTTGTCTCCTCAGCCAAATCATGCTTCCATTGATGGGGGTGGTTGATTATTCAATCACTAGTTCTTTATTCATTAACTGATTCCTCTCCTCGGGATCCGGAGGGAGGTTTATTATTCCCAACAAGGGAAATTTGGGGTCATTTGACATAATGAACCCTCTCTTATAGTTTTCACATTCTTTCCTCTTGTGATATCATGGACATTACTTCAAGGCTTCACCCCCACAATCAGTCATTAGAAGTATAAACAATAATACATTTACATCGTTCACATGACTTATCATGGTAATAATAATTAATGATTTATTACAAGCTTAGGGAAAACAAGGGTGTTACAATCCCCTCCCCCTTAAAAAGGGAACATCGTCCTCGATGTTCTTTCTCAGTAACACATGACATGCTATTTTCTTTCAGTTTCTTCACAAATATTGATCCTCTTCCTTGGTTAATTCCTTTCTAGACTCTTAATATTTGTCACCTGTCTTAAATAATTCTTGGACAACAAGCAAATTAAGCATAGTTTCAAGCGAAAACATTTTATTGTTGTAGAGTTGTAGAGTTGTGCATGATCCCAGTCAATAGTTTACAAGAATGATCAAAGTCTCTTCTTCCTTGCGATCACTCACCCTCCATACCCAGGCTCAGGCATCCCATTATTTTCTATATAGTTCCTTGGGTGATCCATCTTGCCTTTCCAAGGATTTCTTGCATAGGAAGAATTCCAGAGACTTCATTGAGCCTTACATTCGAGGTGTCCCTCAGAATTTCTCTATCGAGGCATCCCTTCGGCTTGTGTTACCACAACACAACATATTCCAAGCAATCATGGCTCACCACGGGGTTCTCATGGCTCAATAGTATCCATTTTTCATGCTTTCCATCTTGAAAGACTTTGTTGGCATAGGGGCAGACCCAGGGCTCAACGCTACAACAGTGCACCAACAAAACCCTAACTATTGACCCTTTCAAAAACACCTGCAAAGCATATGAAGTCTCACCTGAGGTAGAGGCAAGGGTGGTTGTAGGACTCAAGTGTCTACAACCTTAGCTGGGACACATATCTGTGATTATAATACTTAATACAAGTCTTAGCACCGTCAGTTCCTTAATATGTAATCATTATTCACTTCGCTGATACAACAGAACTTCGCAGTATTCACATCAATCTATAGTATTCAAGCACTTAGCATATACAAATGGATCAGAATGATCATATCCAACACTAAACATGACTATCTAGATCGGATCTAACATTCTCACATATGGTAAGCACAAAGCATAAATAGATCTATCTAAACATATCAAAGCACTTAGCATATAACATATGAACACATTAAGACAAAGCACAAAGCACACAACGCAGTGTTTACGTGGTTCACCCCCACCCTGGGGCTACGTGCACCAACTCTTCTTCTTTATTGTCTTTAATCAATCGGTTACAAGCACATAGCCTCAAAACCCTTACTCCACACAGGGCATAAGATCTATGCAGCTTGCTAGATCCTTCTTCCTTGCGCTACAACACAAATCCTTCTATAGTCTCTCACAGGGACTTGCACTCAGCTCTGCAAGTCTTACACAGGATGCACAAAGCCTTGATCACACAGATCCAACTCTTAGCACTTAGCCTACATCACATAGATGTCGATTTCACTACTTCTCTATATGGCCTAGACATCTATATATACATACAAAATAGGCCTAAACATAGGTAAACCCATGGGCCGACATCCCCTTCTCGTTACATATTCCCAAAAACCAAAAAAAGGGTCCAAAAGGGGGCCGATATCCCGTGATCTCCGCTTCGTCTTGTGCTCCACCTTTGACAGGCTGTCGAAGTCTCATAATAATTCAACGTGACCAAGAAACTCCAAAAACTTGGTCAAGGGCCAAGAGGCCCCCAACACTCACCTGTGACTCGTCCTGAGTCACTCTGGTCCGAGGAATTTTTCCTCGAATGCCTCGAGCTTGGCTCGAGATGCTTCGACTTTCTGCTTTGTTGTGGTCTCTTGTTCAGTGAACTCTTGTATTACTACATCATTCAATGGTCCTTCTAAGCATTGTTTTGATGTGAGGACAACCTGTTCTAGCTTTGCTCCTTGGTTCTCGACCTCTGTAAACAATAGGCATGCCTTATCTTACACAGGTTGAAGTCGTTGAGTGACTTCCATCACTTTTCTTTGAAGCATATGGATCTGTTGCTGAGCTGTACATTGTTCATGAGACCTCTTCTATCTGTCTACAGTGGACAGGGCCTTTAGCTGCGCCTGTAGTGTATATGCGTGTTTCTTCTTTTCCTGGAGCTACGACTCCAGCGCCTATAACTCCAGATTCTCAATGAGGTTTTCATATGTTTGAGCGCTCTGGTTCTCAGCTTCTTTCACTCCAAGGAAAGATCTCTTAATCTGTCAACTGCGCTATGGGCAGTGGATTCCCTTTGGTCTCGTACATATTAAGGGGTCTCTGGCACAGTGCAGAGCTCCAAGTCTGCTATGCACTACTGGAGCTGCTGGATTACATCTTCGAGTTGTGACACCTACTATGGAAATTGTTCTTCGGACTTTAATTCAATGACTGTCACATAGAGAAGTGATCTTTGGACCATCTCCTGTACTTCGAGTTTCTCTGTGAGAAACTATTCTTTTTCTTTATGCAACTGGGATTTTTCTTTAGCGAACCTCTCTTGCAGAGTAATCTTCTCGCGTTCAGTAGTACTGCGCTGCTCTAGAAGGTCTTCCTGTGCTTGTGCCAAAGCCTGGGTGGCTTGCATTTCTTCCTCCTATGCTCCTCGAAGGCGAGCTTCGATTGTATCAATGATCTGGTGGAGTTGAGCTGGCTCATCTCCTATTTCTGGTGTTCCTGCTGATAGAGGCGCAATAGAAACTGCGTGGTTGGACCGTAGTGCCTGTTACACTTCTTGAAGTTCAACCTTGATCCGACTGAACACCTCCTCCTGCTTAGCTTCCTGCTTCTCTGCTATCTCCAGTGAAGCATCATTCAGTGTTGAGATGATGAAGTCGAAGTCATCTAAGGTGAGGGTGGTCTCAAACTTAGTTTTGGTTTCTTTCGATTTCTTCCTCGAGGAAGGTTTTGGAGGGGAAACCTTCCTTTTCTTCGAGGGCTCCTCCTCGTCTCTATGTGGTGTAACCTCGCATTTCTTATGTTCCACTTATGTTCCATTTATCTCTCCACCATCACCTCCTTACTCAGTTGAGATAGACTCAGTCTTCACCGAGGTACTGTGGACATCTTGGGCTTCTTCATTTTTCTTGGTCTTGCTCGGTCTAGGTGCATCCGCCACAATTTATGGACTGTCAACATCGGACATCTTCGTAGGGTTTGCTGGAACAAGGAGGTCCGCGAACCATTCCTTGGTAATCTCTTCCAAGTCATCCTCCGTCAACTTGTAGTATGACTACAACTGTTGTTTATGCTCATTAGCGCGCGCTGTGATATAGATGAAATGGCGGTCCACGCTAAATTTCATCAAGGGTCGAAACCTGTGGAGTGTGTTCGGGGTTATACGAGGCTCGGATTGGATAGCGATTTTCAGCTGGTTATAATAGGTGTGGAAAACAACATTTGATTTCCACTGCTTGTTCATGTTTCTAGAGTACCACAATGTACTGAACTTCACGGCCAGTGGTTCAAAGGGCTCGATGTCTGGGAAGGTCGCACCTTTCGGCATCTCCCAGGTGATGAACGTTATTAAGATGAGAAGCCAACTAAAGTGGAACTTATATCCTTGGTCTTGCGCTTCCTTGTATTCTAGTTCTAATTGGTTCACCAAGTTCTTCACCCAATTCATGTGTAGGCCCTCTGTGCACTTCTCTGCGAGGTCGACTACAAATCCGGTTACTTGGGTGGGATGGTTCTTGCGAACTAATTTCCTTGCGATCAGTTGACAGGTCAGGCGCACTGTGCCGCTCTGGATAGAGGCTACCTTGTAGCCTCATGTGCCCTTCTCTACATCTCTGTAATTATCCTTTATCCTTTGGGTGACAGCACGATTTGCGGTCTTTCTGGGGTATAAATCCTATGGGTCGGGGCCTTGCATGCTTAGCCCTATGATCCGATTGATCAAGGTCAGATCCACTATAATGTGGCATTTCAACCACAAATAACCTCCATGATAGTAAGATAGCAGTAATTTGACACATGCATTCACCTCCTGGTGTCGCCCGAAGTGTGGAATCTTCATAACATTCAGTAGGGTGGATTATGAGAGGTTCTGGGTCCATGACTGAGGGGAAATATTTGAGTTCTTTCCTTTGGTTCTCGTCAGATACTTATGCAAGGCGAGCATGCTGTAAACCTTCATGTCGCCGAGGTTGAAGTCACTAAACTTCAACGCTGCGAGCTTATCCTGGTCAGCATGATCTGCACACACCTCTTTCAAAAGGTACGCAGTGACCAACATGTATTCAAAGTCTCTAGGCACACTGTCTCGATTGATTTCACCGCTCAGAGGTGGTAGATAGGCGGGTAAAATGCTCAAAATCAGCTTGGCATTTGCGATATCATCTCTGTGCTTCGTTCGTTTCTCATCATCTGGATGGGATGGTCTAGCTCGAGCAATGGACGGAGAGGTCTGCAGTCCTCTCGTCGAAGATGCTTGTACACATGTAGGCATTCCTCTCTCCGACATGACTCTTTCAGTCATCAAGTCGAGGGGAAATTTGGCACTGATTCTTCAACTGTGGTGAGCTCGTCGGACATACGCGCTCGAGATTAAAATTATCAGGGTCACGATAGACTTAGACACTACACTGGAATACTAACAAGGGTGCAATAATAACTATATGCAATTCGTTCAGTCTGCAGGCTTCAAATTCTCAATTAGCAAAAGTGTTCTCCATGCATGGCGCGATGGGATAAGTAGGCAACTCGAAAATGGTTATGAGCCCCTATTAACTCTTGTTCTATCCATTATGGCGCAGTCCAACGGTCTGATGAGGAACCTTTATTTCTTTTCTTTCCGTTTGGAGTGGAAGTTGAACGGATATATCGGGTCCAACGACTATATTACTTTGCCATGGTGAAGTGCCATGTGTCTTTGTTCTAATATCGCGACGAAGCTCCAATTCTGCAAATTTTCTCTCTGCGAAGTTCCCTCTAGAACCTTCTGCAAATTATCTCTCTTCTTACTTTGTTTCCTCACCTTCTTTCCAGTGAGCTTCGTCTTGGTAGTTCTTTTTTCCATTCTGATTCTTGTCTTCTTTTAACATAGTTACTGCGTGCTGTTGAGATTCTTTCCTAGGACTCGGGGTTAATACCTTTTCTTTGACTAGGATAAATAATGCAGTCTTCTAGAAGTCTTATGATGTTCCTACAACTTTGACATCAGGGTCGCTAGTGTCAAATAGATTCGATCTGTTCTCATGTTCTTCAATTAATTGTGCGATCATTTTAGTCATGAAATCTTTTAATTCTTGTTTCTTATGCTTCAAGGCTTCTTCTTCTTTATTTCATCTGGCTTGAGCTTTGTCAATCCAAGGTTTTCCTATTAACATGGTAAATGGGGCGTTGTCTTCAATAAACTTAATAATCTCAAAATCTTCCTCTGTCGAAGTTCCATTAACGTTCATAGGTATCTGAGCGAGCTTCCCACATAAGTTTACCAGCTTTCCTCTTAATAGTCTTATTCCTCCTAATGAAGGTATCGTAGCAGGCCTTCCTATAGCTTCCCAAGTTCTTTCTGTCATGATATTCACTTGTGTTTCCTCATCTAGAACAGAGTCAATGTCAAAGTCCCATATTCTTGCTTCAAGGCACTCCTTGTCTTTAAAAATCTCTGATAGTCTAACATGTCGATGGTCATACAAGGTGTCTCTCATCTGTAGTAATACCTTCTCTAATTCTTTCTAAGGTTATTCTATAGCCTTAGTTTCTGGATCTGGCTTAGGGTTTTCTTGTCTTATGTTCATACTTTGAAGCTTAGCAATCATTCTGGGGCAATCCATCACTTCATGGTCCATAGCCTTACAACAATGACAACTAGGTCTTCTTCCAAGGCATTCCTTAGAAAGATGTCCTAGCCTTTTGCAACTATAACAGAGGGTCAATCCTCTCTTTCTTTTAAATGATCCACAGCCTCTTCTGTATGGCGTGCTATGATCATATGAGCTAACTTGCAACAATTTCTTTCTAGGATCCTGCATCCATATGTTAGTCCAAACATCTTTTCTATGCATAGGTATAACATATCTTTCATGATTCTTATCAGATCTATTCATATCAAATATTCTTTCATCTATTAGTGCCCTGTTTTTCAAGCTAGGACAGATCCCAATAATCATACCTAGATCCATACTCTAGAAACAAAATTTTTTACTTATCTTACTTCTACAGAGCATAGAGATTCCAGATCTAAAATTTTCAACTATTCTTACCTTTATCATAACACAGAGCTTGCATATCTTACCTCTTTTATTTTTACCTTTCTTAGAGCACAAAGCTTTCAGATCTTGCTTCTTTCCTTCAGATCCAACCTCCTTTTTTCAGATCGAGATTCTTTCTTTCAGATCTAATCTTCTTTCTTTGGCATAGAGTTTTACAAGTCAAGTATAATACTGTGCACTAGGGCACAAATCTACGCACATAGCTTTCATAGTTTCAGGATGGATCTTTGCACAAAGATTCTTCTTTCTCAGTTCCCAGCAGTCACAGTTTCAGGTCTCGACAATGGAACCATTTGTTGGCACAGGGGCAGACGTAGAGTTCAATGCTACAACAACGCTCCAACAAAACCCTAACTACAAGCCCTTTTGGCAACACCTACGAAGCAGATGAAATCTCACCCGAGGTAGAGGCAGGGGTGGTTGTAGGAATCAAGTGTCTGTAACCTTAGCTGGGACATAGATTTGTGATTATAATACTTAATACATCTCTTAGCATCGTTAGTTCCTTAATATGTAATCACTATTCACTTCGTTGATACAACAGAGCTTCACAGTATTCACATCAATCTATAGTATTCAAGCACTTAGCATATACAAATGGATCAGAATGAGCATACCCAACACTAAACATGACTATCTAGATCAGATCTAACATTCTCACATATGGTAAGCACAAAGCATAAATAGATCTATGTAAACATATCAGAGCACTTAGCATATAGCATATGAACACATCAAGACAAAGCACAAAGAACACAACACAGTGTTTACGTGGTTCACCCCCACCTTGGGGCTATGTCCACCAACTCTTCTTCTTTATTGTCTTCAATCAATTGGTTACAAGCACAGAGCCTCAAAACCCTTACTCCGCATAGGACAAAAGATCTGCGCATCTCGCTAGATCCTTCTTCCTTGCACTACAACACAAAGCCTTATACAGTCTCTCACAGGGACTTTCACTCAGCTCTGCAAGTCTTACACAGGATGCACAAAGACTTGATCACATAGATTCAACTCTTGGAACTTAGCCTACATCACATAGATGTTGATTTCACTACTTCTCTATATGGCCTAGACATCTATATATACATACAAAATAGGCCTAAACATGGGTAAACCCATGGGCCAACATCCCCTTCCCGTTACATATTCCCAAAAACCCAAAAAGGGGCACAAAAGGGGGCCGAGATCTCGTAATATCCACTTCGTCTTGCGCTCCACCTTCGACAGGCTATCGAAGTCTTAGAATAGGTCAACATGACCAAGAAAATCCCAAAACTTGGTCAAGGGCCAAGAGGCCCCCAACACTCACATGTGACTCATCCCGAGTCACTCTGGTCTGAGCAATTCTGCCTCAAACGCCTCAAGCTTAGCTCAAGCTGTTCGAATTTCTGCTTTGCTGTGGCCTCTTATTTTTAGGTGCTATCCTTTCAGGTCCCGTGTCCAAGCTCTATGATACTGACTTAATAACTTGTCTTCAAGTCAACGGTGTAGATCCGTCTTCCCCCAGATCCAATGGCTGTAAGGGATTGTGGAACCTCAACTAGCTCACGGTTTAACTCTCCTCCCTATCTACGCAATGAATATGGGCCATCCGATCTACGATCAGATCCCAAACTCAAAACAATGCTATATTGAGTTTAAATTATGTTTACAGGTGTCAACGTTAACCCTTATGCATATGCAATCTCTGCAATGATCGCTTGTCGTCAATCTTATCCCTCGATCGATTTTAAACCACACGATTTCCATATAATAATAATTCCAACACAAAAGTGTTTGATAGAGAATTTATATTGAGAACAGAGCTTCGATTTGCTAAATTGAACCACATAACCCAATCACAGTATGAGTTTACGTGACATTAACGCGTGGGTTCCTTGCAGGTTCACCCATCGATCGTTCATGGATCGATGGTTCACAACAATTTCAGAACCCCAATATGCTCGCTCTTTATCGAAGAGTTCAATCTCCTCAATATGAAAAGTGCTCGCCCAACTCTTTTAATCATGGTCATTGATCATCCACCCCAATGAGATCAATGATGCAGGCTGATTGTAGACTGTGAACTAGTACGTCCATTAATTTCTCCTTCGTGTTCCACAATGATCCCCGACCACTGATCTAATTGAACAACTGGTGTTTGATCCATTAACTCCAGTGGATATTGAAGTTGATCTGACGAGTGAGATCGGGTTTCCCTCTGATGAATGACTCTCATTCATCTCCTCTATTAGGTTAAATAATACTCTACTTGGGTATTCATGGAATACAACTGCCTTTCAAAAATTTCATGCATAACATTAAGACAATAAAACATTTTCAGACATGTCCTAGCATATCTTTATGCATTTCGTCACATTATCCTTAATGTTTTCATGAGTGCAACACAAACAAATATCGATTGTTTCTACAACAATATGACCATCATCATTATGGTGTCAAAACATTTTCTTTCATCAGCGTACCAACTTTCTCATCCCAGAGAAAATGTAATACTCAGAAAGAAAATAATTGAGGGCTCTCCCCTTCTTCCAATTCTTTCTACACCGCCTGGGAATTTTCAGCCTAATTGAGTTATCTCTAAGGCCTCATTGCTTTTTATTAACATGGCTTCAACCAAGCCTATTCAATCAAACATACTCATTTATTTACACTATTCTTTCCTGGGGAAATGGAGCACATTCCCCTTAAGCTATAATTCAAAGAAGAAATT
>ML794616.1:354670-364846 GCA_009831015.1 Picea engelmannii
GCTACCCTGGATTGTTGACTATATAATCCCCTGGACCCCTGGATGCAAAGAAAACAACAAGTGGGAGAATGTTGGGTATGTGTTATATTCTTTGCATGTGTGTGTGTGTGGGTGCGTCAGATACGACAACTGTGTCTGACGATTTTTGCTATTTTTAGTGGATTTTGCTATTTTTAGTGGATTTTGCTATTTTTAGCGGATTTGTAAATTAATCCTGGATTAAGGGATTAAGGTTTTGGTATCTACGGAATACCTAAAAACATTGTATATATTGTGTGGCGAATGGTGAAATTCGAGATAATGAAAATAAGAAAGGTTTTCCCGGTTGAGGGTTTCTGGTATAAAATCTCTGTGTACTCTGTGTATGAGCCATTGATTAATTTATGTATTGCTTAAGAATCTATATGCATTGCTTTACTTTGCAGGTTTAGAACTTACAGGATCATGGTAGCTAACCTGCAAAAAAATGTTTCTAGGATCTTGCATATACTTATTAGTCCAAATATCCTTTCTATGCATAGGTATAAGATATTTTTCACTATTCTTATTAGATCTATTCATATCAAATCTTCTTTCATCTATTAATACACTAGTTTTCAAGCTAGGACGAAATCTATCAAACATACCTAGATTCATATTTTTGAAACAAAATTTTTCACTAATCTTACTTCTACAAAGCACAAAGCTTTCATATCTAGAACTTTTTCACTATTGTTACCTTTATCAGAGCACAGAGCTTTCAGATCTTACCTCTTTTAATCAAGAATTCTCACTTTTACCTTTCTTAGGGCATAAAGCTTCCAAATCTTACCTCTTTTCTTCAGATTAGACTTATTTTCCTTTTTAATCAAGAAATCTCACTTTTACCTTTCTTAGGGCACAAAGCTTCCAGATCTTACCTCTTTTATTCATATTAGACTTATTTTCCTTAGCACAGAGCTTGCACAATTTCAGATCAGATCTTTGAACATAGATTCTTCTTCCTCAGTTCCCAGCAATCATAGTTTTAGGTCTCGACAACGGAACCATTTGTTGGCACAGGGGAAGACCCAAGGTTCAACGCTACAACAACACACCAACAAAATCCTAACTACCGACCCTTTTGGCAACACCTACAAAGCAGATGAAGTCTCATTCAAGGTAGAGGCAAGGATGGTTGCAGTACTCAAGTGTCTACAACCTTAGCTGGGACACAGATCTATGATTATAATACTTAATAGATCACTTAGCATCATTATTTCATCATTATCTAACCAATATCTACTCCGCAGAGAAAACATAGCATCACAACATTCACCCTGATCTAATGTATATAAGAACTTAGCAAATGAATTAGATAAGATCTAGAAGATTCAAGCACTAAGAAAGTTCACAGATGTCACATCTAGCATCCAGATTCATCATAAGCACCAAGCATAAACAGATCTATCTATCTATATCAAAGCACTTAGTACATAACACATAAACACATCAGAACATTGCACATAGCATAATAACACAGTATTTACATGGTTCACCCCCACCCTGGGGCTATGTCCACCAACTCTTCTTCTTTATTATCTTCAATCAATCATCTACATGCACAGAGCCAAAACCCTTACTCTGCATAAGATAGGAGATCTGCGCAATTCACTAGATCCTCCTTCCTTGCGTTGCAGCACAAAGCCTTCCACAGTCTCTTACAATGACTTGCACTTGGCTCTACAAGTCTCACATAGTATGCACAAAGCCTTACAAGTCTTGATCACACAGATACCACTCTTAGCACTTAGCCAACTTGCACAACACTTGTGCACTATTCCACTACTTCTTACATTGCGTAGCCTTCTATTTATACATACAAAATAGGCCTAAACATGGGTAAACTCATGGGATGACATCCCATTCCCATTACATATTCCAAACTCCCAAAAAGGACCCAAAAAGGGGTTGAGATCCCGCGATCTCTACTTCATCTTGCGCTCCGTCTTCGACAGGCTATCGAAGTCCCAAAATAGGTCAACTTGACCAAGGATCTCCCAAAACTTGGTCAAGGGCCAACACTTCTTGTCTCCTCAGCCATATCTTGCTTCCATTCATGGGGGTGGTTGATTATTCAACCACCAATCCTTTATTCATTAACTGATTCCTCTCCTTGGGATCCGAAGGGGGGTTTATTATTCTCAACAAGGGAAATTTGGGGTCATTCGACATAATGTACCCTCTCTTATAGTTTTCACATACTTTCCTCTAGTGATATCATGACCAGTACTTCAAGGATTCACCTCGACAGTCAGTCATTGGAAATCTAAACAATAATACATTTACATCATTCACATACCTTAGCATGGTAATCATAATTAATGATTTATTACAAGCTAGGGGAAAATAGGGGTGTTAAAGAGAGGAGGAGAATTGACCTTCTATCGTTTTGTGGATTTCTGGAGGAAACCACCACCTTGATTGGTTTCGATGTTGAGAGACACACCCTATCCTATCATAGGTACCATTTAGGTATTTCACCATGATATTCAGGAGTATCTAGTTTTGTAGTGATTGTGTAGCTCAACCAATATGGGAGCAAGGGTTAGAGAGTATTTTGTGTAGTTGCATGAGTCCAGGGATTATCTTGGATATTCCTCCCGACCCAGTTGAGGATTAGCCATGGCACATATTTTGAGACACCAATCATTAGATTCTGATGGTGGAATGTCCCAGGGCGCATCTGGCATCCAGGGAATGCACAACTCTTGAGGAGGGACATTTGGGGTTCCAGAGGGTATTCCAAATTATATATGAGGAAACCATTTCGACCCAGTACAAAATTGGCCAGGGAGCACATTTTGAGATATATAGTAGCAGATTCTAACGGTGGAATCACTAGGACACACTCACAGAGCCCAAGAGGTGTGAACCCCCCCCAGGGGATGACATCCAGAGCTTCCAGGGTCCGATATTTAGTCCAAAATTCATGATAAGAATGATAGAGGCCAGGGCACTTAGTTTGGGACAATTTCCAGGAAAGTTTGTCGAGTATAGCCCTTGGGGCGAGTTTTCGAGTGTTTGTAGCAGTTGCTGTGAGTTTCCAGAACTGTAATTTTATAAATCTATCCGTGCATTTGTAGATATTCCTTCATCTTTTGATCACGGGTATTTTGTATTATTTTCTTGTATTCCGGTGATGACCCACAATATATAGCTGACGATTGTTTCTCTACTTTCAACATATCATTGTATTTCTTTCTTTTTTCCCCTCATAATATATATGAATGAGATGGTGTTTGTTGCTTATTCTATATGCATCGTATATTCTTCTTAAATGATAATTGAATGAAACACACATGCGAAAATAATCAAGCATGTTAAACAATTAACTCAAATGAATCCAAAAACCCCTAGTGTATCAGATTAGACAGTGGACTTATCAGTTTGGAAGTATTTCCTAGACTATCCGAGTCCAAAACATTACCAGGTATCAACGATTTCTTCCTACCAACCTATGAATAAAGTTATTCCCATGACCCCATGATTCCAGGAATAGATGAAGAATACCTAGAGGGCCGAGGAAATATTGGGTACGAGTACATTCAGTACCGCAAAGGTCATAGCAGAGACCAGAGAGACAAGAACAAAAGGGACTGCACTCCCTTCCACACTCAGTCTGATATAGAGCTAGAGTTATACGACATAGATCATATCATCTCTGACACAGAGGCATAGATAGAGAGGAGTATGTGTGATATATGAGAGACTCCATAGGGTAGGGGGAAAGGCCTCGAGAGACATCCGGATAGTACACAGGCCATCTTGAATGACCTGGCGAGAGGACAACGGGACATGATGAACGACATAGCACGTATGGCTATCATTACATAGATGATCCATCATAGCATGAGAACTATAGGTGCCAATGCCCCAGGAGGCAATAGTGGTTTAGGAGGACACCAGGGAGGTGGGGCCAATGGCTCCAATGGATCTCAGGGCGGAGGGAGTTCACACCCTTCACCTATCCGAGAACATACATCATCTAGAAGGATTCCCCAACCTTTATATCCACAGTTCGAGGGAGGACAATCATTGGGATAACCAGGGCATGCAAAAGGATATCCATGTCAGGGACAGGTAGTGCCACATGATCCATTAAGAGAAAACATGAGAGATTACTTGGCACTAGGACCAGAGTTCCATGCATACATGATTTTTATAGTCTATTGTTCGATTAGGTATCAAAATAGACCTCGGGAAGCATAGAGGGGCACTAGGAAAACTCACAACATGGATTTCATCAAGAAAGTGGGAATGTTGAAAATTCCTAGTTTCGACGGATCATCATGATGCTTAGCTCAGGAATGGGTACAAAATCTTGACACATAGCTCAATATTAACCCAATGAAAGAGTCAAAGGCTATATGTTTAACCACTTTGCACTTGGATGGGGAGGCCCACGAGTGGTGGTACCATCGGTTGGTTACCTTGGGTCACAAACACATTACTTCATACTTAGAGTTCACTAAGAGGTTGATGGAGAGGTTTGACAGGAGAGATAGAAAGCTCTATTTCAGGGATCTTACACAATTGAGATAGACAGGATTAGTCGAGGCCTTCATCACAGAGTTCCAGCGGAAGGCAGTGGCCGTATCCGATATATCTGAGCACATACTGGTGAAGCTATTCACTGAGGCATTGACATAGCCATTTAGGGGTTGGGTTAAGGCTTTCAAGCCTCACACCCTACAAGAGGCCATTGTGTGCATGAGAGACATGGGGGACTCAACACTCAAACCAAAAAATGTTACCAAACCCTTTGTACCATAGAGAGACTTGGATCAGATAAATACTCAAAGGGAATGGAACGATAAGCCCAAGTTGGAAAATGACACCAAATGATAATTGATGAGGAATAATCTATGCTTCTCTTGCATAGACCCTTGAGTTCCAGGCCATAGGTGCATGGGCAAGGGAGAGATCCATTATATTGAGGTGGCAGGAGACAGTGTGGATAGTGAGGAAGAGGACAAGGACAATGGATCCACTAGCTCAGAGGAGGAGCTATCACATGTAGAGGAGCATCCTCCATGGAGACCACCGACACCGGTAGGGACCCACCCACTGGTAGCACCACATCCTCCTGAGCGGGCTAACGTATGAAAAATAGTAAAGGGAGGAGTCATATAGACCCTTTCTAGTGTTCCAATGTATGACACACTCCAGATCATAGGGACTATTCAGGGACAGTGGGAAATCACCCTAATCGATGGTGGGGCCACCCACAAATTCATTGATGCTTCATTAGTATCGAGGCAGGCACTTCATACAGAGGAGTTTAAGGGATTTGATGTTGCAGTAGCAGATGGCCATATAGTGGAGTGTCTAGACAGAGTCCCAGACTGAGATATTAAGTTAGGTAACTACATCATGAAAGACACATTTTATGTAGTTGACCTATCATACACAATTGTGGTGTTAGGAGTCCAGTGGTTGATCACATTGGGAAAATCACCACAAACTACCAAAACTCGGAGATGGGGTTCATAGATAGTGATGGGAAGAGGATTGTTCTAAGAGGCATGTTAATAGGGGCACCCAGTATAGTTTCATCCAAGAGGATGGAGAGGATACTCAATCATGGGGTGGTAGCATATGTTGTAGAGTGCTTGATCACTATGCAAAAGGATTCATAGGGTCGACAACAATATCTGACAAAGATACATAACTTGTTGGGGAGGAATCAATAGGATTTTGGTTCGATTCCAATAGGGAGACCACCTGACAAAGGGTTTGAGCATACTATTGAGCTAGAGGAGGGGGCCAAAGCTATGATCACACCACTCTATCGTCATCCTAGGAGGTTAAAGGATGAGATAGAGAAAGTAATTAAGGAATTGCTAGCGATGGGACACATAAGACCTAGTAGCAGTCAATTGACTTATTCAATTGTCTTAGTTCTGAAGAAGGATAGTACCATGAGGATATGCATTGACTACCGGGCCTTGAAAAGGAAAACCATCAAGAACCAATATCCTATCCCTCACATCGATGCATTGATGGACGAACTGCATGGGGTAGTTTTATTCTCGAATATTTATCTACTCTCTGGATATTATCATATCAACATCTGAGAGAAGGACATAGAGAATACAACATTTAGATTCCACTTTGGTCACTTGGAATTCCTAGTTATGCCATTTGGGATAACCAACACACCGATTATATTTCAATATTGCATGAACCACATATTCATGGAACATTTGAGGAAATCAGTCTTGGTTTTCTTTGATGACATATTGGTCTACAAAAAGACATGGCATGATCATATGAGGCACTTGGATGAGGTACTGAGCATCATGGAGACACAGTCACTATACGCCAAAGATTCCAAGTGTGAGTTCGGTATGACGAAACAACTTTACTTGGGCCACATCATTAGTGCATAGGGGGTATAGGTGCACCAATAGAATATCATGGCCATTCTGGATTGGCCAATGCCCAGGAATGTGAAAGAGTTGAGGAGCTTCTTTTGGCTATGCAACTATTACAGGTGATTTGTCCAAGGTTTTTCTTATCTTGGAGCATCGCCTACATATATCACCCACCATGGGGATTTCATATGGACTGAGGAGTCAGATAAACTTTGATCATATGAAGGAAGTCATGGGAACATGTCCAATGTTAGCATTGCCAGACTTCACCTTACCATTTGTATTAGAGTGTGATGCATTCGAAGAGGGTATTGGGGAAGTTTTGATGTAGGGAGAACACCCCATTGTGTTCAAGAGAAGGAATCTCAGTCATCCTGAGAGGATGTACTCCATTTATGACAAGGAAATGATGGAAATCATGCATGACTTGACCAAATTCAGACAATATTGGTGGGCAAAAAATTCATGGTCAAAACAGATCACAACAGCTTAAAGTATTTCCTTGACCAGAAGGACCTCAGTGAGCGCGAACATAAATGGGTGACAAATGTGTATGCATTTTTCTTTGACATAGAGTACGTCAAGAGGATAAGAAGAACATTGTGGTCAATGCATTATCTAGGAGACCTACGACATGTTCTTTGATGGAGGTTTCAGTGGATTGAAAATCCCACTTGTTAGTGGAATATTCCAAGAACAATTTTTATTGTGAGGTTTTGGATGGACAGGTTTAGGATGGCAGGTATAGGTTCATTGACGATGTCATATTCTACAAGGATAAAGTCTACTTAGTACTAGATTTAGGACTCAAGAATAACATCCTAGCAACAATTCATGATTCACCACTAGCAGGCCATCAAGGGTTTTTCAAAACCTACATGCAAATTAGAGAGAGGTTCTCATGGAAAGGCCTCAAGCAGGACATTATGAGATACATCAATGAGTTACACTTCCCATTCCATAGCATTATGGAAGTATCTCATAACGGCCTACTTGACGCCTTTCCATGATACTTCAACCACTTCCCATTCCGGAGCAGAAATGGGAGAGCATATCGATGGACTTCATCATAGGCCTACCCAAGGTTCAAGGTAAGGATTGCATCTATGTAGTGGTCAACATATTGACCAAGTTTTCTCACTTCTATTCCATACTGACAGAGTACAATGCAGTTCAGGTAGCTGAGTTATTCTTTAAAGAGGTCTTCAGACTTCATGGGTTATGGAGGAACATCATCAGTGATAAGGAGAGTCGGTTTATTGGTACATTCTTAAGAGAGTTATTTAGAATGGTGGGTACAATATTGACACCCAACACTAGCTATCACCCTCAAACAAATGGGTAGACCGAGATAGTCAACAAGTGGGTTGATGGGTATTTGAGTAACTATGTGGGTGGAAAACAAAGAACATGGGTCAGGTGGCTACATCTAGGAGATCATTGCTACAACACCACTTTCCACATGTCCATTGGAATGACACCCTTCCAAGTATTGTACGTTTATGATGCTCCCACTTTGGTATAATTGGTTTTTGGGGAGAGTCAAGCTCCCAAAGCCAAGGATTGGATCACTGAGAGTTAGGATATTCTCAAGTTACTAAAAGAGAACCTGCAGACAACACATAATCGACAGAAGATGAGTGCGGATAGACACATGATAGAGCACAACTTTGAGGTTGGGGACTTTGTTTTCTTGAGACTCCAACCTTACAGACAATCATCTCTAAAGATGAGTGGGGCTAAGAAGCTCAAGCCTAGATTTTATGTACCTTATAGATTCATAATGTGTTTCATGTATCCTACCTCAAGAACATCATGGGAAAATTCATAAACACATCAAAGGAGATTCCCACATTGGATGAGGGAGGGTAGTTGGAGCTAGTGTTGGAGGAGGTGCTCAAGAAGAGAGAGTGCAAATTGAGGAGCAGGGTCATCAGGGAATGCTTGGTTAGATGGAGGGGACTTCCAGTGGAAGATGCCACATGGGTTGGAGAGCATATATTGCAACACCCATGACTGATGTTGCTTGAGGACAAGAAATATCGAGAAGGGAGGACTATGATGTCCCATTCCCAAGAGTAGGCCAGTAGGGAGTGACTTAGTAGTCTATTTGTTCCCATAGAATATAGTAAGGCACAAACATGGAACAAGAGAAGAGATAAGGGTGAATTAGTGGCTAAACAATGAATTAAACAAAAGATAATAGAAAAAGTCACTTAAGATAAAGTCAATGGATAAATAGAAGAAAAAGGTGTTGAGGGAGAGACTTAATTAATTAATCACTCATCTTAGGATGAAAAGCACCTAGCTTAAGTGATGTCAATGGAGAATTAGATAGGGAAGATTATAAAGGGAGGAATTCGACCTAATTCGTCACTATGTTTATGATTTGATGTTGAGAGAGTTTCAAGATGAGGATAATCGACCTTCTGTTGTTTTGTGGATTTCTGGAGGAAACCACCACCTTGATTGGTTTTGATGTTGAGAGACACACCCTAGAATATCAGAGATACTATCTAGGTATTTCATCATGCTATTTAGGAGTATCTAGTTTTGTAGTGATTGTGCAGCTCATCCAGTGTGGGTGCAAGGGTTAGAGATGGTTTTGTGTAGCTGCATGAGACCAGGGATTATCTTGGAGATTACTCCTGACCCAGTTGAGGATTAGCCAGGGAGCATATTTTGAGCTACCAATCATAAGATTCTAACGGTGGAATCTCTTAGGGCGCATTCGACAACCAGGAAGTGCACAACTCTTGAGGAGGGACATTGTGGGTTCCATAGGGTATTCTGGATCAGATCTGAGGAAACCCTTCCAACCTAGTACATCATTGTCCAGGGTGCACATTTCGAGATATATAGCAATGGATTCCAACTGTTGAATCACTAGGGTGCACTCGGAGAGTCCAAGAGGTGTGTAACCCCCTAAGGGGTGACATCTAGAGCTTCTGGGGTCTGATATCCAGTTTGATAGTCATCATAATCATTCTAGAGGCTAGGGTGCTCAGTTTGGGATAGTTTCCAAGAAATTTTGTCAAGTATAGCCACCAAGGCGAGTTTTCCATTGTTTGTAGTAGTTGTCGTTATTTTTTGGAACTACAATTTTATTGATCTATCTGTGCATGCACATATATGCCTTCATTTTCTGATCACAAATATTTTGTATTAGTTTCTTGTATTCTAGTGACGATCCATGAGACCTAGCTAACAATTATTTCTCTGCTTTCAGCATATCATTGTATTTCCTTATTTTTTTCCCCTCATTATACATATGAATGAGATGGTGTTTGTTCCTTATTCTATATGCACCGTATATTCTGCTTAAACATTAATTGAATGAAACACACATGCAAAAAACACCAAGCATGTTAAACAATTAACTCAAACACATCCATAAACCCTAGTGTATTAGATGGGACAGTGGACTTATCAGTTTGGCAATATTTCCTAGACTAGCCGAGTCAAGAACATTACATATATATTGTAATTAAATTGGCATATGTCATTTAAATTGTAAATGAAGAACATGAGAGGTTTCTTTCATGCAGCTATATTTCAGATTTAATGTAAATTTGAATACAAATTGACCTCGGAGTAAAATGCACGCCCTAGTTCCAATTTTGACCCACCTAATTACATCCAACAAATCTCTAATAAGACCTTTATTCACTATTAAAAATAGAAGGTATATTGAAAAAAAGTAGGGTGATCAGACTTAGAGATCAAATCAATATTTCTTCTTTCAAAACACATAAGTCATAACTTATCAAACTATTTG
>ML794616.1:375381-390343 GCA_009831015.1 Picea engelmannii
TGTGATGAAAATGAAGTAAGTTAAATTACTCACAATTGATATTATGTGAGAGAATGTGTGAGAGTGTGAGAGTATTGTGATAGTGTGAGAGTATGAGAGTACTATTATAGTGTGATAATACTATGATAGTGTGAGAGTGTGTTAGATTACTGTGATAGGTCAAGATCAATGACATGGATAGAGAGAGAGAGACAAAGAAAAATATCATAGGTTGTGAGTGAGATGGAGAAAGAGGAAGGGAGGGAGGAGTACATAAAGAGGGAGGTATATAGAGGTGAAATGAAATACCAAGGAATGTGCTAACTATGCCGTTAAAAAATGAAAAATGTTTCTTATATTTTTATCTCTCTCCCTCCCTTATATTGTTCTCTCTCTCTCCCCCTCTATGCATAAGAACCAACAAACTCCACTTCGGCCCTAGAAGACCCATCCATCCCTATAAGGCCCTCGTGTATACGTAACCCAACTTAACCTCATCCTCGATGACCCCCACACCTGATCCCAGCTAAGCTCCTTATGGTCGTACCTCTTCTTAGGGTCTTGGCCACAACCCCTATACCTTCAACCTAGTGCTCTAACCATTTTCATATGCCTCAAAGAAATTTCAATTATAATCCCATAGGTCTCAATTTTCACCATGGGGCCTGCATAATATTAATTGGGACAAATATTAAGAGACTAGGCATGACCACAACCTCAATCATGGTTGCATGAGTTAGATGTGTTAGACGAATAAGATGAAGAAATCCCTACGAATTTTCCATACCCAACTTATCCACGTTATTCCCATAAATTATGAGAACATTAATGAATGGAATGAACCCATACTTAATCAAATAAACCATCTCCCAAACCGGTTGACGATTGCATTGTTTGACCCCACCTACTAATGAGGAGAGTGTGCAAAGGAGAAACCCATTGCAATTTGCACTATATTGACCCCACCTTCTAGTACATATGTGGAGAGGAGAAACCCACTGAAATTTGCATTGGATCAACACTTTCTAGTAATGACAGTGCGCAGAGGAGCAGACCAGGACAAGAAGAGACCAAACCCACCTATGCATCGAAGGGATCGACCCCACAATGTTGTTGGTATGTAGCCTTGTTACTGATATAGATAGAGAATGTAGATCATGTATATGCTTGTTCCTTTTTAAATGGTTCACATTGGTTATGTTTTAGTTCCATTCACTTCAATTTTTCTTTATCATCCACTCGTTAGTTTAGGTTCAATACCTTGTATACTACATCACTTTTCCATATTTCTGTAGGGACAAAAAAGAGAAAAAATGGTTTGAAATGAAAAATTAATAGACACGATTAGACCATTGATATATATCCAAGATCGTTGGTCTCATTTGATTTTGACCAGTGAAAGTGCACGCTAGATAATAAGGGGTCAAAGGCCTAAATTCAGAACCATTGTATTAACGAGTGATAATGTATCATCACCCTATGCATTTCGATATGTAGGGGTGGTATTATGAAACCACTTTAGCTCTCCCCTGAAATGCATGAATTGATGAGAGGTGCCACTATGATGTAAGCCAAATAAATAATGCACCGCATCGATGTAATCTGTAGATTTTTTTTAAAAAGTTGAAAACAATTACCCCCGAAGCAAATGAGTTAAACACACATGGTAAACCATGTTACAAGTACAATAGACTCTAGTAAAAGAAATCAAATTATCCTTCGACAAATAAGTTCAGGTATTGTTCTCATTTCCTTATTTCAAATGTGTTCAAATTGTTTAAAATCAGGATAGATGGAGAAAGGTAGTTAGTCTTTTTCCCCTAAAAGTAATCAAATGGCCACTAAATTGAACCTTAGACAAATTCAACCATACAAGAAAACGATTGCATCTGATGGTCACTTGGAGGATAGGGAAAGGGATGTTTTCGACTCTACAATGTCTTTCCTTAACCTTCACCAATTAATTCAGAGAACCCAGACCGATGCTAACAATGGTCAAAACTACTTGAACTTATGGGAATCAAACCTGGCCAGATAAATTGTTCCACAAACTTATCACTTTCCAAGATTAATCAATTAGTGTGATGTCAATTACCAGGTGGATATGAAAAAACTAATTTATATACACGATTCTAGGATAGTTTGTGAAATAACTAAAGAATCCATTGGCTAAATGATACAAATTCTAGACCATGATGTATATGAAACCCTGGATGATGATGAACTTGACTCTAAATACCAAGCATTATCACAGTTTGAAAGAAAGAATCCTTTGAGTAATATATTATCCCAAAATGTACCATTACCAACATGTCCACCTCCTTTCAAATCCACCATCTTCCCTGAAAAAACCTGACAGACTATTGCCATGACTTGTCAGGTTTTATGCTATGAGCATGATAGAGTAGTGGATGAGACCATTTTAGGGATGCTTTCTTTATTATGTCCATTGGAGTCAATCACCCTTTTTCTTTGAGTGGATTTATTTCTAATACATCCAAATTGAATATACTATGTTGGTAATCAATATCCTCGGGCTTGAGTCAAAGTTACTTAAGCCTCTTTTTCCTACATATTACAAAGCCACTCAAATGTGAGTAAAGCTTCGGGATATCCACCCTATGGATATGATTGAATTGCACCAACAAATAAGTGATATGTTGTATAGAGGGGTCTTGTAATCCTCTTCTAGTGAGAGGAAGATGAAAAATATGGTAATGAAAATAACAAAGCAGTTGACAAAGGAGAGGGTGGCCACCAAAGCCAATATAATTCATATGAATGAGTTGGAGAGGAAGATTATTTCCCTAGAAGTAGATCCTAAAAATCCGACTATTGTAGGAGACCTAATAAAAGAGAAGGATGATGAGATTAATATCCTCAAGAAAAAGTTAAATTTTCCTGATGTACAACATTTTCATACCCCCGAGCTGCAGGCTAGTCATGAGGAAAAGGAGAAACTTTGCCAACAATTATTGGAAAGTAGAAAGATTATAGAACAACTACAAGCTAAAATTTAAACCTTCAAAGATGAGAAAACTCAATGATTGTAGGCAACCAAGTTATCTACAATGCAAACTTCTCCATTGGACCCAACATAAGGCTTATCAAAAGTCATGGATGATTTGGGTGTGAAGGTGATCGAGTTGGACACTGTGACAAACCAGATCAGGTGAAGAGCAGAGAGATATGTTTGGAACAAATCAATACTGCTAAAGAGGAAGCTCAGAAGTAATCAAATAGAATGAACGCAAGGGTGATAGGGAGACCAACCATGAACGGAGCTAATCATATCATTTGGGATATATAGTTAAATGTTTTTAAAGAATTGGTTTTATTTTACCCTGGTGCAGGATGAGATTGATTTAATCATTGTAGTCTTGAAAGACATAAAAGGAACAACAAATGAGTTGGAGAATAAACCTGATTTGAAAGATGATATAATAAATTTCTTGAACAGTAGAACTAAATATGAGTTGAAGGTTTTGCAATTCAATGACATAACTAGCATTGTAATGGATGCTAAAAGAACCATTACAAAAATGATATTGTTGCAAAATGCAAAAACTAAGTGCCATGAGGTTATGAGGGAAATATATACTTTTAAGAATATTTTTGGTGATGTATTCAAGCATGGATTACCATTGTTCAGGATTGCAAATGGGGATTTGTATCCAATGAACAATTATCAGAAGCTATTAGAAGACATGAGAAATGGTGACAACAAGTTCAAAAATCTTGATGGCACTTTGAAGGGGCAAGATGTAGTTGAATTGATGGCCGGGGATTTTGAGCTGTTGCACAATCTGAAAATGATTTTCAAGAAGTTACCTTCCCCAATTTATGAGCAATAGACTAATTTGGATGAGGCAGTCAAAAACTTGAATGATCATAAGTATCTGATGGGAAAAGATTGTAAATTTTTTTGTCAATTTGATAAATTACCATTGGGAAGGCAAGGTGAATCGAGTGGCACTCACCCATCTCCCTAAGGGAAGATTTTACAGAGTATTTTTTCATGTACATTATTTTTACCTAAGTGATATTATGATATAGTTGAATGTATCAATCATGAAGTTGTCCTAAGTGTTTTATGAAGCTATAATAGGAATACCTTGTATGTTTTATTGTCTTTTTCTTCTGAATCCATCCACCCGTCCCCTTTGAATTGTATATTTCTAATACATATGGTAATTTCAGGTGTGTTAAGAGTTGGGTGTGCATTTTCATAATGCCTTGGTTTCATGCATTTTCCCCTTTATGCATTTTTTTGCATTTATAAAGCAGTTTTTAACCTTTATGCGAAGAAGAGGGTTTTTGGTTTCAAAATGCACAACTGAAGTATGAATATATGTAAAATGATAAAATAAAAACTCCACAAATTTTATCACTCATTTTGGAGGTCACATGATTCCTAGGTGTGCATTTTATAGTAATGTAGTTTTTCCTTCCATTTTACAAAACATGTTGAATTTGGGTTTCAGGTAGAAGTACTTTTGCATTTGAAAATGCACTCTGGATGATATAAATAGATTCATGATGTTATTAAATTCACCCCAAAACTTATATCACTAAATTTCAAGCTATATAGAAGCATGGGCATGGATTTCCATTGGGGCACTTTCTACTATTTGGTCTCTCAATTTACAAGGTAGATTTTGCCTCTTTTACACAACATCCACTTTTATGTTCACAAACACAACACTAAATATGTAGAAAGGTGTAAAATAATATAAGACACCCTCATGAACTTGAATCACTCAAATTTCAGGTTTGTTAAGAGCTAGGCATGCATTTTCACAATGCCCTAGTTTCATGCATTTTTAAGCATTTTCCCCTTTATGCATTGTTTTGCATTTACAAAGTAGTCTTTAACCTTTATGCATACTAGAGGGTTTTTGGTTTCAAAATACACAACTAAAGTAATAATATATGTAAAATGATAAAATATAAACTCTGTAACTTTATCACTCATTTTGTAAGTCATATGATTCTTAGGCGTGCATTTTATAGTAATGTAGTTTTGCCATCCATTTTACAAAAGATCTTGAATTTGGGTTCCCGGTAGAAGTCTTTTTTCATTTGAAAATTCACCTCGAATGATATAGATAGATTCAAAATTTTATTAAGTTCACCCAAAAACTTAGATCACTAAATTTGGAGCTATATAGAAGCATGGACATGCATTTCCATCAGGGCACTTTCTACTGATTGGGTTTCTCAATTTACAAGGTTGATTTTGCCTCTTTTACACAACAACAAATTTTATGTTCACATACACAACACTAAATATGTAGAAAGGTGTAAAATAATCTAAGACACCCTCAGGAACTTGAATCACTCAAATTGCAAGTGTGTTAAGAGATGGGCATGTATTTTCACAATGCCTTGGTTTCATGCATTTTAAAGAATTTTTCCCTTTATGCATTTTTTTACATTTACAAAGAAATTTTTAAACTTTATGCACAATAGAGGGTTTTTGGTTTAAAAATGCACAACTAAAGTATGAATATATGTAAAATTATAAAATACAAACTCCACAACTTTAATCACTCATTTTGGAAGTCATATGATTCGTAGGCGTGCATTCTATAGTAATCTAGTTTTGCCATCCATTTTACAAAAAGATCTTGAACTTGGGTTCCAAGTAGAAGTCCATTTTCATTTGAAAATGCACTCCAGATGATACAGATAGATTCAAAATTTTATTAAGTTCACCCCAAAACTTAGATCACTAAATTTGGAGCTATACAGAAGCATGGGTGTGCATTTCCATTAGGGCACTTTCTATTGATTTGGTCTCTCAATTTACAAGGTAGATTTTTCCTTTTTTACACAACAACCACTTTTATGTTTTCATACACAACACTAAATATGTAGACATGTGTAAAATAATATTAGTCACCCTTAGAAACTTGAATCACTCAAATTGCAGGGGTGTTAAGACCCAGACATGCATGTTTCATCATGCCTCGATTTCATGCATTTTTAAGCATTTTTCCTGTTGTGTTTTGTTTTTTGCATTTACAACAGAGTTATGTTTTTAGACAACTTATTTTGTATCTTTAGCATTCATTTTAATATCTCATGCTTCTCATATTATAATGTAAATAATATGTAATGCTTCTTATATTGTGGCAAGATGATCGTGGGAAGACACCAACCTCAGAGCAGATAAACGACTAACAATATCCATATCCATTTAAAGTGAATTTTATTACTTTTTTTATAATTGAATTAAATAGTTTTTATGTCGATATATGTATTTTTCGACACCTGGCGTACTTGAAAATATTAGTATCTATGATAACATGTTTGAATTGCACCCGAATGAAACAATTAAAAAGGTTGTGATAAAAAAAAAACATTGAACTTGCTCAGTTGTTTACGTGTGAACCAACTGAGGAGGTTGAACAAAGATGCAGAGTTTTGATGGAGGAAATAAAATGATATATGGTAAGTGACATATTTTAAAAAGTTTATTTATCACATATGTTCATTTATGAATTTTGGTTTTCTACTTTTATATGATCTGAATGAAATATGTTTTCTTTTTTTAGGAATTATTCAGAAAACTTCAACAACATGCTCCTGAGGATGGTGTTGGTAGTTGTGATGCTCAAAAACCACAACTTCCTACCACAAGCCATATACATAGGCTCTTTGTCTCTGTGCATGTGGATGACAACCTTCTGATTGAGACGACTGAACCTTATGGGGCCCATGACACACTGTTGGCGCAGTGCACACCATACCTAGCACTTCATGGTGGCCAAGATGAGGCAATTGGTAATTCTACATATTGTTTTTCCTGGATTGTCACGTGTTACCAAAAATGGAACACTTCCAATTACCTTTTTGGTTGATGAGAACATTGTTCCAATCAAGATACAAAAAATCCTAGGTATTTATTAATGTCTTAATTATTTCATATTATCTAATTGAAATATACATCTCTACGATTATTTTGAATTAACAATCATATTGTTCTACAAGAAACAACACATTTTTGAATCATATGAATGACAATGCCTTAGATATGTTTGGGCCCACCATATGGACACATTGGAATGCTCGGAATCCCAGTTTGAAGAAGGAACTTATTGACCACTTGGTCGGCATGTTCGGTGATTCCTTCAACAAAAATGGAGTCACCTCATTGGTTGGAACATATTTGAAATATGTGAGGGACCGATATAGGTTTCATTTGCAAAAAAAACCCTCGGTATGATAATCCTCTGATAATTCCTGAGGCTGAGAGGAAGAATCTATTGGAAGATGCAAAGGAGAAGACAATGAGAAAAGAAGGAAAGACGCCACCTAGACCAGGACGGTATATCATATTTTGAATTTAATATGCTGAATTTTTGTTAGTTCTATATAAAAGTTGTGATATACAACCTATTGGAAACTTTTTCTAAGCTCCCAGACACATCAAAAACAACAAAGGCAAGACTAGAAAAACATGGGCAGCACAAACTTGGCTAGGGTGGTTATGTGAAACTAAAAGCACGAATTGTAAGTACCAAATAATTAAACCATATCATTCCTATCATCATATGACTTTTATTTAATTGTATCTAATAAGCCAAATTTTAGATCTTGTGTAATGCAAGGGGATCAATTCAAAACTCCAACCGTAGAAGAAGACCTTTGGCTCGGTTTCAAGTGTGGCTTTCAAGCCATGGTTGAATGCCAACAAAGCATGGGTAAAACACAATCTTCTCTTTTGAACAACATCATAAGTAAAATCAATGAACTTTAACTGTTGGTTACTTGTAAAATCTATTCATGATTGATTTCACCCATAAATGAATGTGGATTTATGTTTTAATCAAGAGAGCAACAACAATAATGAGGCCAACAGTGGGCAACAACCCAATGACAGTGGAGTGTAGTCTGATGATGATGGTGTGCATCCTAACCATGATGGTGGAATGAAACCCGATGGTGGTGTGCATCCTGGCCATGACGGTGGAGTGCATCCAAATGATGATGGTGTGTAGCCTGACCATGATGGTGGTGTGCAGCTAGACCATGATGGTATTATGGCTATAAAATTAGAAGTATGAATTAATAAAATTATTAATATTTACTTGCAGATGGTGTACTTATAACTTTTCTTGTTTTGATGGAAAAGCATGTAGATGAGAATGATTGGTGAGAGTAAGAACACTTGGTATTCAAACCAATGGTCTTGACTAGTCAACCTGGTAAACAAAATTGTAATGATATTTACATTAATGAACTACTTCTGTGAATAATAACTAACCATGTCAATTTAACCCTTTTTGTTATTGTAGTCGAGGTCCCTCAACAACGGCCTGTACCCCGTGGAGAGTATATGAATAGATGTACAATGTGTCAGATCATGCATATTGAATCAACACCAACAAAGGGCCCAACAACTAAAGCGGATCAAGACATGGATGAGCCAAACAAGAGATTTATGAAAAAACTAGAAAACAGAAAAAAGTGATTGTATATATTATGAGAAACATGTATAATGAAAATATATTTTGATGATAAAATATATTAATATATACTATTTGTTTCTACCTTCTTATGGATGTATGTTATGAGAAACATGTATAATGGAAACATATTTTGATGATAAAATATATTAATATATACTATTTGTTGCTACCTTCTTATGAATGTATGTTATGAGAAACATGTATAATGGAAACATATTTTGATGATAAAATATATTAATATATATTATTTGTTGCTACCTTCTTATGGATGTATGTTATATGTTTTGTATGTACAAAACCACATAGTTGCACACACATTCTTTCTTTCATTTATCTTTAAATTGTGCTTTGCTACTTTCTATGTATGAATCATATTATGCTACTTCCAATTTTTTTTCCAGTAGATACATTGGGTATGAGGAATTGATAGTGATAAGGGGGGAGGGGAGGAGGTGCCAAATGAGCTTCTAACTTCACTTGGTTGTCCATGTTCAGTAGAGAATGAATTATTCTTGAAACCAAGAGAAGCTCATTCAAGTATTCCACTTTAGTCTTTCGAGAGTCTCGTACATGTTGATATGTTTGATTATTTATTAAATTATTATTCAGTCATATAACCTTTTATTATCTAATGATTTATGCAGGTATTCTAAAGGACAAGGTTAGGAAAATGGTGGCAAGTTAAATTTTCTTTGGATATGTGGGGTTTTCACTTCAAACTAAAAGGATCTCCAAATTTTATTACCTTGTATATTTATTTTTTGTTTCAAACTAATTTCTTATGTATTATTTACCAATAAAATCCACAATATCACAATGGGTTGCAATGGAATCTCATTACAGGAATAAGGGTGACCAACTAGTTGGAAGAGTTGCCACATATCTGCCAACATGCATGTGGGCAGAGTTGTAGATCTTCCCACGGGACTGTGGCTAAAGTTGTAGCATCTACAACTTTTGCCACAGGTCTGTGGGCAGAGTTGCGACATATCTACCCACAGGCTTGTGGGAAACGTTGCCACATATCTGCCCACATGCATGTGGGTAGATTTGTGGCATATACAACTTTGACCACATGCCTATGAGAAGGGTTTCCATATCTCTGCCCACAAGCCTGTGGGCAGAGTTGTGACATCTCTACCCACACGCCTGTGGGCAGATTTGCCACATATCTGCCCATAGGCCTGTGTGTCAGAGTTTCCACATCTCTACACATAGCTTTGTGGGCAGAGTTTCCACATCTCTTCCCACGGGCTTGCGGTCAGAGTTGCTACATCTATGCGCACAAGTTTTTGGGTAGAGTTGTAGCATCTACAACTCCGCTCACATGCCTATGGGAAGAGTTTCCACATCTCTTCCCATAGGCCCGTCGGTAGATTTGTATCATTTGCAAGTCTTCCCACAAGATTGTGGGAAGCTTTTCCATGAAGCGAACTTTGATAACTAAATTTGGAGCTATATTGAAGCATGGGTGTGCATTTCCATTAGGTCCTTTCTATTGTTTTGGTCTCTCAATTTGTAAGGTAGACTTTTCCTCTTTTACACACCATCCACTTTTATGTTTGTTAATGAAAATATACATATGTAGACATGTGTAAAATTATGTAATACACCCTCAGAAACTTGAATCACTCAAATTGTGGGCCTGTAAAGACCATGACGTGCATTTTTTGAAGCCTGGAATGCATTTCTACACAAATGCATAAATTACAATTTAAAAGTAAAACTAGTATTTTTCTCAATCAGGTATTCCTTTTAGTCTTTCTATAGTCTCGTACATGTTAATATGTTTTTATTTATTTATTTTATTATTATTCAGTCATATAACCTTGTATTCTCTAATGATTTATGTAGGCCTTCACAATGGAAATGCAACTAACAACTAGCCTATGTGTGATGTGGTTGTACAAGCTCCTGCCTCATCAAGTTCATGGATGTAGGTACTTAGTACTCATTTTTCCATTTTAGTTAGTGTAGGTGCATGGGCATGCATTTCCCTTAGTTCAAATTATTGTGGGAAAAAGTATGGAATGTTGGTTCAATATAGAAGTCTGTAGTCATTTTATAATGCACTCTGTATGATATATAAAGATTTAAAATGTTATTAACTTCACGCCAAAACTTAAATAACTCTATTTGGAACTATATAGAAGCATGGGCTTGCATTTCCCTTAGTTCAAAGTATTGTGGGGAAAATTTTAAATATTATTTGGATATTTGTAATAACTTTGTTGGAGGAAAAGGTTAGGGAAATGGTGCCAAGTTATATTTTCTCTAGATATGTGGGGTGTTCACTTCAGACTAAAAGGATCTCCAAATTTTATTACCTTGTATCTTTGTTTGTTGTTTCGATCTAATTTCTTATGTCTTATTTATTAATAAATTCCACACTATAACAATGGGTTGCAATGGAATCTCATTACAGACATAAGGGTGACTAACCGGTTGATACTTGTTGCAATTATTTGCATATTCCATGGAATCTTAACATTATGTTGACTACCACAGTCTCACGTAGAGAAACTACAACCTAGTAGTTTATGTTCCACCATAATTCTCTCATTTCTCTTTGTCATGCACCTCCCAAAGGATGACTTATACTTTATGATCTAGAATGAATTAGTTTAAAATACTATCTATGGAAAGATTATATAGGTTTCCCATGGTGAAATTGTATTTTTCATAGTAGATAACTAATCATATTCATTTTTTATGGTCATACATATTTGGTACAGAATGAAACTTGAGGAAATTTGTGATTTATATGAAATAACCTTGAACTGCTTCCACCCAAAATAGATTTAGATGTGGGAAATCTATTGGGTATGTGTTATATTCTTTGCATGTGTGTGTGGTTGCATCAGATTCAACAACTGCGTCTGACGATCCCTCTAGTAGTGCTCTTTGTGTCATGTGTGTCGGTCTCTTTCCTAGGGAGGTCCCAGGGGAGGGTAGGTATGCCCCCCCTGGTTACGTGCAACACCCCGAAATTTGTTTTTGGGCGTTTTTTTCTATTTTTAGCGGATTTTGCTATTTTTAGAGGTTTACTAAATTAATCCTTGATTAAGGGATTAGGGTTTTGGTATCTACGGAATACCTAAAAACATTGTATATCGTGTATGGTGAATGGTGAAATTCGATGATAATAATATAAGAAAGGTTTTCCTGGTTGAGGATTTCCGGTATATAAAATCTTTGTGTACTCTGTGTATGAGCCATTGATTAAATTATGTTTTACTTAAGAATCTATATGCATTACTTTACCTCATAGGTTTAAAACTTACAAAATCATCCAAGGTATCCATAGTTTCCACATCTCTACCCAAATACCTGTGGGAAGAGTTGCCATATCTCTTCCCACATTCCCGTGAGAAGAGTTGTAGATTTGTCCACATTCATGTGGGTAGATTCACGACATCTCTACCCACAGACCTATGGGTAGAGTTACCACATCTCTTTCTAGAGGCCTATGGGTAGAATTGTATCATATACAACTCTTCCCACAGACATGTGAGAAGATTTGCAACATATCTTCCCACATGCATGTGGGAAGAGTTTCCACATCTCTTCCTAGAGGCCTGTGGGTAGAGTTGTAGCATCTACAACTCTTCCCACGGGCCTATGGAAAGATTTTCCACATATCTTCCCACATGCCAGTGGGAATATTTTCCACGTATCTACCCACATGTATGTGGTTAGAGTTGTAGCATCTGCAACTCCACCCACATGCCTGTGGGAAGAGTTTCCATGTGAAAAAAGTTGCCACATTTATTCCCAGATGAATGTGGGTAGAGTTGTAGCATATGAAACTCTGCCCATAGGCCTATGGACATAATTTACATGTAGAAAACTTAGATAACAAAATTTGGATCTATACATATGCATGGGCGTGCATTTCCATTAGGTCACTTTCCACTGTTTTGGTCTCTCAATTTACAAGGTATACCTTGCCTCATTTACATAGCAGCCACTTTCATGTTTGCAAATGAAAATCTAAATATGTAGACATGTGTAAAATTATGTAAAACACACTCAGAAACTTCAATCACTCAAATTGCAGGCGTGTAAAGACCACAATGTGCATTGTTTTGAAGCCTGGTGTGCATTTATGGACAAATGTATAAATTACAGTTTAAAAGAAAAAATAGTATTTTGCTCAATCAGGTATTCCATTTTATTCTTTCTAGCTTCTTGCACATGTTGATATGTATTTTTATTTAATTAATTATTTTGCAGTCATATAACCTTGTATTCTCTGATGATTCTACAGATCTTCGCAATGGAAATGAAACTAACAACTAGCCTATGTGTGGTGTGGTTGTAGAAGGTCCTACCTCATCCAACTCATGCACACAGGTAGTTAGTACTCATTTTTCCATTTTAGTTACTGTGTGTGTATAGTTGCCAAACATTCATGTATATTTCAACCCTTTACTAAATTCTAGGCACAAATCATCCTAGTATGAATTCTTCAGGGTTTACAACAAATACACAGTCATGTAGCTTGTAACTTGTAAATTAAAAATACCATACATGGATTTTTCTTCCTAGGGCATGCATTTTGCATCATGCCATGTTTTCATGCATTTTTATGCATTTTTATGCATTTTTTCATTTATGCATTTTTTTGTATTTACAAGTAAAATTTTAGAATTTATGCACAACAGGCAGTTTTTGGTTTCAAAAGGTGCAACTGAAGTATGAATAGATTTGAAATATTAAAATCCAAACTCCATAATTGGAACCACTCAGTTTGGAGGTTATACGAGTCCTAGGCGTGCATTTTACAATAAGATGGTTTTACCCTCCATTTTACAAAAAGTATGGAATCTTGGTTCAAGGTAGAAGTCCTTAGTCATTTTATAATTCACTTCGTATGATATATAAAGATTTAGAATGTTATTAAATTCACCCCAAAACTTAGATAAATCTATTTAGAGATATATAGAATTAGTGTCGACTTTCCAACAGTCCTTACATGATGCTAAGTCGTATTTATGACCGACTTCGTCGGTTGATTGATGATGAGTTATTCGATGATGGTTTCATGGAATATTCCATGAGGCAGACACATTTGTTGACATGTCAAAAATATTTTTATTATCATATTGACGATGATAATGTGCAATGAACACTTGTTTCATACAAACCTTTCCACACATGTCGTGTGGCAATTTCTTATGTCTCAATTCCAACAGATTGTTATAGTGTCAAGAGTGTGACTAGAGTGGTTCGACTAATAGCTAGAAAGTGGGTTTGTCAGAAGCCATATGAGAATCCATCATATGGGCATTGAAAAATGGGCCAAATGTACTAGTTTTGTTTGATTACCATTCATTGATTTATACCATTAACAAGTGCGAGAAAACCCATCGATAATGATAATGGGTGTCAAGGTACCTAGTACAATATAACAAGTGTGAATAGAGGTTCTGATGTTAAACACTTGGTAGAATATATCGATCATGGGACATCGATGTATTCCCTTTATCACTAGCAAGGGAAACTGCCACTGATGACTGTAAGGTACTGATAATGACTTTAGATCCTTTTCCCAAAGAAAGATGTGTCGAAGTTGATAGGAAGCGATTCACTAGAAGGATAACATTAAGGCGTCCCCCATCAACTAACATGAGGAGTAGAAAAAGGCCAAATATTTGGAAGAACTCGGACAAAAAGATTGAAAGGATCCACCATGAAGTACATCTCTCGCATGCAACATATTTAAATAATGTACAAAAGTGACCCTCTAAATAACAACCAATAATGAAGATTGCCAACAAAGATGAGGAAACCACCAATGGGGACAAATGAAATCCAAGGTATTGCATGAATCCCAATGTGTGAGTGATTTTCTAGCCATCAAACAAAAGGGAAACCACTCGGTTAGCAACCAATGATGAAATGTCATATGTTGAGCACAAGGCCACCTATCAATTATGTACATAGGGCTAGGGTGAGACTCTAGGTCAAAATCTCAGATAAATGTGTCGTAGTTGATAAGAGATTAACCCACCGATAGGAAGTGAATGGGGACCCTCCATACTACCACGAGTATAGGACAAATATACTTTTGATTATGAGAAGTACTTGACATACAGGAAGGTCAACTTGTAAAGTCAAGAATTTTGTGGAATGGCCAACACATGCTAAAACATCATATGAACAAGAACATGACACAATATGTGACTTAGGAATCATGAACTAAAAATGAACATTGACATAAGTTTGTGACACATGAGGCAACAACAAACTCTCCATAGTGACTGGTGTTGGTCACTATAATTGCTTAATTAATTCAAACAACCAAGTGAAACATAAATTATCAACCCAGGGAAGTATTTTATTTCAAAGATAACCACACACTATATATGCTCAATTCCAAAAGCGACTTAGTGTTGTAGTAAAGAAAATTAAATTAATCACACTTGCTTGAATAAACTGAAGTCCTGAATTAAACCACAGGAAAGCAACTTCCCTATTGCAGATCTTTAAAGATTAATCTA
>ML794616.1:410952-424048 GCA_009831015.1 Picea engelmannii
GAGAGAGAGAGAGAGAGAGAGAGAGATCCTTTGGAGTTGGTTTCTCTCTATCATCAAAGGGGTTGAACACATGTATATGAAAAATTGGTCTATGTGGACATTAATAGGACATTTTATCCTTTTAGTTATCATTTACCACTTTTGTCTTGAAACCATTATATTTGTTATGTGATTCTTCAATGCTTTTTTCTTTATTTATTTTCTTATCCCAAGTATTTCCCATTTTGTTTGACAATTTCCAAGAATTTTACTTGTTTTCTTCCTATGATTTTATCTTTAGTGGGATGGATATGTGATGAAATTGAATTTTTGAATTGAAAGAGTGTCACACGCTCAAACTTTTGTTTAGGGTCCATCTTTGTTACTACATAAGAAACATCTAGACAATTCTAAAAGGGCAATATTTTAGGATTAAATGGATTCCTTTGATTGATTACCTAATTATACTATATACCTATCCTACATTGGATTTTTCCTAGGCTATATATTTATCCTTAATATGCATTACATGTCTACTTTGACTAGGTCATGTCCCACATCTTAAGAAATATCTTTGTGTCTTGGTATCTCCAAATGAGTTAAAACTTGGGAGGTTATTAGTATTTCATTTTTCATTTTAATTTTTTTGAAGTACTTATATGTTTTTTAATGGTTGATTCAAGGTGCAACTTTAACTACTATCAGTAATATTGTGCTTGATTTCACACCTCATAAAACATTTTTCTTTAAGTGTGAGGGTTATGCAACTTATTAATATTG
Source organism: Picea engelmannii (assembly GCA_009831015.1). Classification (NCBI taxonomy): domain Eukaryota; kingdom Viridiplantae; phylum Streptophyta; class Pinopsida; order Pinales; family Pinaceae; genus Picea; species Picea engelmannii. The sequence continues at coordinate 411,712 of ML794616.1, forward strand.
AAAAATTGATGTATCCAATATTGGGGTTGGATGTAGTATGGGCTTTGATAAACTTGATGTGCTTGGAAGAGATGTTAGTGAAAGGGAAGGTGAAAAAAGAGCTCACCATAACAACCTTGTCAAGATTGATTCATGGTATTCCTTTTCCTTTGGTTTCTTAAGTGATTTCAATTTGTAATATGTATCAAGAGTCAAAAAAATTTGGTACTAGATACTTAAAACACCATTTCCATCTAACTTTGACTTTTAATATATGTTTTGGATCCTGAAAAAGTCATCTAAGCATGAGCATTTGTTCAAAACATAGCACATGAAAATGTTGAATTTGTTCAAAAGGTTTTGTTAAACATGGACTAATCCTTAGAGGAGAGATGCAACAATTACATGTCACAACAAAGTTTTCACACATGCTTGCATCGCTTTCATGTAATATATTAATTTTGTCCTTTATTTCCCTAAAATTCTTCTTCTATACCTGGTCTCTTGTTTTTAAGCTCAATTTCAATGAATTGTTTTTGTGTTTGCCTATATCCAATACTTGGATTTTACCACCCTTTTTTCTATTCCTTCTTGCTTGTTCTCATAAAGTGTATTTAAATTTATCAATGACATTAAATATTTAGAGACCCTTGACCTCATTAGCATCTGTCTAGCTATGACTTAGTGGTAAGGATGGTGTGCAACCATGTAAATAGACTAGGTTCAAACTCAAGTGGTGTAGTGTACTTGTGTGTGAGTGTGTGTGTGTGTGTGTGTGTGTGTGTGTGTGTGTGTGTGTGTGTGTGTGTGTGAGAGAGAGAGAGAGAGAGAGAGAGAGAGAGAGAGAGAGAGAGAGAGAGGAAAGGTCTCTGATCTCCTAGAGTTGGTTTTCATCTTTAATTAAAGTGGTTTAAGAGATGTACATGAAAATTGGTCTAAGTAAATGTGTTTTTCCTTGATAATAGTATATGCACTAGTTGTTGTTGACTTACTAGTATAATTATTCAAACTTATGATTGTTGGGGTGGAGGGATGCTAAAATATGAGTCCCTAGACAAGCACAAAGTTCATGATCACCTCTTTTATGAATCAATATCCTTATAATTGATGAGGTGTCATCCTTATACATTGATGTGTTGTCAATGCGTTAACAATTTTCAGTTCACAAGGTGATTGCATCCATGTACTAGATATCAATATTGTTGAATAAATATAGTGTTGATATGGATAAATCATTTTCCATCAATTCTTGTGTTATTTCTCATTACACAGTTTTACACAAGCTACTCAAACTAGACCCTCAAAACTGTTTCAAAGGCTTGTGACAACTCTAAGTGAGACATCTGATATTGAAATGAGGAAAATAGTATTTCTTGGGAAAGATCATGAGGTGCATTATAGTTTGGAAACTCCATTTTTATGTTATTATGTATATCAATGACACTTTCAAAACTGTGATCCTCACCAAATTGTTGCCCTGAAACTAGTAATGATATTCTGAAATTTCATTGTCAAGAATTAGGGCTTGAAACTAGGCATATGATATACCATTGGAAATATTCTCATATTAGAGAAAATTTGATGTCTAAACTGGGCTTCCTAAGAAAAATAATACAACAAGAGTTAAATTAATAAAACAAGAGTTATGAATTTTCAAAGGGAAATAAAGAAAACTAATTTTTCAAATTGTATTTTTCACTTATCGCATTATGAGTTTACTCAAATTTCAAGTGTGGGCACTCATTGGATACATATTTTTAATTTTTCATCCAAAAAGAACTCACTCAACATACTTTTGATAGACCCATAGTGAGATAAATTGTAAATATATGAAAAGCATTTTTTTTTCTTATATATTTCCAGTTTATCTCACTATGGGTCTATCAAGGGTATGCAAAGTGGGTACTCGTTGGATGAAATTTCAAATTTTGTATCCAGTGAGTGCCTACACTTGAAATTTGATTAAACCTATAAGAATATAAGTAAAAAGTATGATAAAAAGAAATTACTTTTTTTCTTTCCCTCCAAAACCATTTACCCTTGTGGTTGACGTTTGAATCATCTTGAATCTTATTGGTTCTTTTAAAGTTGATGTTGATAGCACATTTTTTTTGTTTTGAGACCCATTTTTTACCTAAAAATATATCTAAACATCCCTATATTGTCATAATACCAAATTTTATCTCTAGGTTAGATTTAAAATAGAATTTGACCAATGAATTCACAATTATGGAATTGGTGCTTTAGGAGACACTCAACCTACACCCTTCATAAACTAGGCATACCAAGTCAAAATTGAGAAAATGAGGGATCGTTGTAAATATTATTCTGACCACAATAGGGTATGGCCATTGTATTTTCTAAAAATTCATAACAATTCATTTCATATTCTATGCAAAACTTGGCTCATGTGGAGACCACCCAATGACCAGTGAAAGGGGTCAACGTTGACAATTTTGCAAATTGTGATTAATTTTAATGAAATATGACTTGATCATCTTGGAAATGTACTTTACTAATATGGGAGAGTTTCAAAACTCCAAAATAATCTGAGGACAACCTCCCCAAAGGAAAAAAATATTAAGATCTTGAAATAAGCCAACCAAGGTTGGATTGAATTTGACTATGTATTGACAAGGTCATGTTGGGTACCCTAGTATTAATGGTTTTCATGAAAATGTCTTGAGGATTATAGTGTGATAAGGAATATTTTTAATCTAAAAATCAATAAACCTATTAACCCAAACTCAGTTATCAAGGCCTAGCCAATAAGAAACCCAAAACACTTGAACTATCTTAATTGACTGGATCCAAGTGAACTAATATTGATGATTTATACTCTTCTAGTGTCTAATAAGTCATTACAAACATGAAATAACCACACACTATATTATTACATCAATGTAGTTATCAATTCACCTCTTCACCAATATTATTCAATAGAGAAAACCAACAAGCCTCATAATGGAAAATTTATGCCTTCTTCTTCTTCTTCTTCTTCTTCTTCTTCTTCAAGTAATTTAATTATTATTCAGAGTGAGACCACCATGTCCAATGAAGAATTGAAAATCACATAGAGTCTTGTTGATCTTTATATATGTTAAGGTCCAAACAACAACCTCATGAGGATAAAATATGCCCCCCTGCATTTTTATAGATGTGGTACTCCTCTGTATTTTCTTAAAGATAAATATTGAATATATTTGAATCAAAAAATAAAAATGAGAGAATACTAAATATAAAACTCTAATATTTATCGCTCAATAAAATGTAAAATGCTACTGATTSAAAATAATATACATTCACATAAGAATCCCTGTGAAGAGGACCAAGAATTTTTCACACATTAAAATACAATATATGCATARATATTGTACAAAAGTAAATAACAGTTGCATGAAAAGTAATATGATTCTCACATCCATTATAATATTCATAATTTTGATCACATTCATGGGAAAGAAATATAAAGGCCCACAATTGAGAGAAATTTAAGAGAGTTTTTTCATTCAAAACAAGAAAGAATATGATGGGAAAAATTTAGATATCTTATGCTCAAAACTCAAAGTTCAAGATATCATTAAAGTATAACCCTGAAATGGTTCTCTGGGATTTTCAACAAAAAAAATGTCTTTAATAGTCTAAAAATAAACAAATGCAGTAAAATGAAATAGGAAGGGGGCTAAACCTGAAAAAAAGACAGAGGGAGCGATAAAAAATAGGTTGTGTTTTGTCAGGTAAGATAAAACACAACTAGATGAATCCTGAACGAAAAGAAGAAAGGAATAGAGAAGGACGTGATCAATTTACTCAATGTGATGGATCTCTCTCTTTTTCTATCTAGTAGTCAATGTTCCTTTTGTATTCTCTTTTGTTTCATTCACATGGCTGGTACCAATCATCTATGTTTGATCTTCTTCAATTATTTTGATTAAATCTTTCTTTAACCAATTTTTGATGTATTCCCTCATAGGTGTGGTGGTTATCTCCTTCCTGAATTTAATATCAAATAATGTAATTTCAATATATCTAAAGTCAATTGAAAGTTGATGCAATGTGTCTTCAATATCTTCATTTTTATTCACATAGGTGACTAGCCAACATTCAACTTTTTGCTCTGGGTACTTGATCAAACTATTAAATTTCTCTGTTGATACAACCTTTAATATCTCTAGATGTTCTTCGAACTATTTTCTTATCATAAGAATATAATTTAAAATTAATTTTGGATCTTGAACTTTCCCGGTAGTTCCTGCCAAATCTAATTCAATCAATTTCAAATATAAATCCCCTTTTTTTACACTTAAAGTGTCAAAATCAACCAATATTTCTTTTAAAAATTTTATTCTCTTGATCCAACAAGCTTTTAATTGTTTTATACGAGTGAGGGATGGTAAATATTCTTCCTTTATTTTTGGTTCATTCATGCCTGAAACCTTAAAAAAAATGTAATGAAAACATCCTTATAAAAACCTTCATCATTCTCAAGATCAACCTACAAGTATTGTCTTAGATTGGTAATTATAGACCTAAAAGAAACAAAACTATTTGCTAGTTCCCAAGCTTCAAGAATGAGAGACATTCTTTTCTTCATGTTCTCCCCAACATACAATCTAACTGGAGCAAGAAAACTTGATGTTTCCCTTAATTTTGAGCTTGAATCTGGTGTTCCGTTAGAGGACTTCCAAGGCTTAGCTGTTGAAATCGGACAAGAAAATATTGGTGGTGGCATCAGGGCATTCTCCAATTATTTAGTCATTTCTTTGAGTACAAAATTTTCATTTTCCATCTCTTCAATTGAAACTTCTAGGGCATCGCCTATAAATCTATGGATCTTTGCAATTCTTGATGGTGAGACTCCATTCAAGTTAAATTATGAACTTGTATTTCCTTGAATGTTTTTTTATTTTGAATGAATTCTCTCAAAGAATAATTTCTTAGAGTCTTTATCAAATAAAGAATTATGAAGAGTTAAGGATTCTTCTTCAAAAAAGACTATTTCTTGTGTCACTAATTCAGCTATAACTTCCCAGATTTCTTGAAGTCTTTGATCTTCATCAGGAAAATCTATATCTTCACTATTAGCATCTAAATCTATGTCTTCAAGAACAACTTCATCTTCACATGCGAGCTCCTCTACTTCTTTTTGACTAGTTTTTCTTTTTTCCATTAATGACCAGAATCTTGCGAGGTCGCTCCAGATCTCCCTTAGGAGGGTTTTGATCACCTTTGTCATCAGAGTCATTGAATGAAGACTTCTTTTTTTCTTTTACTATTGCTTGAGAATTTTGTTTTTATGGGTTGCTTATCTGAGATACATTAGCATAATATGTACTTCTTTCATTAATAACTCTTTCCCTTTGTACATGTTGGTCTATGGTGCTTATGACATGTTATAAAAATGGGATCGTGGAGAAATAAAATAAAACAAATGTGGAAATAAAACATACAAGATGAACAATACAATAGAGACATAGATATACATGGTTCACCCAGTGTGGGATACATCCACCAGATAAATTGCCATCTCCTTATTTTTTATTATCCGACAAAATGAAGGGATACAACCTACAACAAAACCGATGTAACTTCCTCTTATTTCTCTCACAGTCTCCTCTCTCATAATACAATATTCACAATGATACACAGACACAATACAATTCCCTCATAAAAGAGGGTTTCCTTCTAGGGAAAAAAACCCTAACATAACTTCTAGTGTCATATCTGCAACTTTATAATGAACGGTCTAGATTTACTATGAAATTACAATATATATTTACAAGGCAATTTTTCCTTTGGGGGCTTCGCCCCCAGACCCTACAAGGGGGAAATCCCCCCCTGCAACCCACCCCCCCATGTGGAGGGGTGTATAGTCTTCATGGGGTATAAACATGGTTGAAAACAAAGACCTCTGAATCAGGAAGATAATCAGGCTCCACAACCAACAATATCCCACTTGGAGACTAATCACAATAACTCCACCGCTATTGTACATGTTGGACTATGATCCACCTTGGACCTGGAAAATTTATCATCTTCACCTTCATGCTTGAAGACCAACTGAAACTAAGAAGGAACTCGGTTTCTCCCTAGTTACTCCCTTTGTTAACATGTCTGCAGGATTCTGGCTAGTATGTATCTTTTCCAACTTCAAATGTCCATCTTCCAAGATGAATTGTATGAAGTTGTACATGAGTTGTATATGCTTAGTATTCGAATGGAAGGCTGAGTTATTTGTAATATGAATGGCACTCTCGATGTCATAGTACAACCTACTATTCTCCTACTTCTTTCCCAATTCCTCCATGAACCTCTGTAACCAAATAATTTCTTTACTAGCCTCTGTAGTAGCACCATACTCTGCTTATGTTGTTGAAAGTGAAACAACTTTTTGTAGTTTTGAAATCCAACTTAATGTTGTTCCACCTATAGTAAAAACATACCCTGTGGTGCTCGTCCTGCTATATTTATCACCTTCCATATCTGAATCAACATATCCTTGTAGAACAATGTTTGAACCTCCAAAACATAATGCATGAGTAGAAGTACCTCTCAAATACCTGAGAATCCACTTTACTGCCTCCCAATGTTCTTTGCATGGATTGTTCATATACCTTCTCACAACTCCCACTACATGTGCAATATCTGGTCTTATGCAAACAATCACATACATAAAGATGTCAATTGTTGATGAATAAGGGACCCTGGACATGTATTATGTCTCCTCATATGTCTTGGGACACATTTCTTTGGTTGATTTGAAATGGCTGGCCAAAGGTGTACTAACTGGTTTTTCATTCTGCATTCTAAACCTCTCCAACACCTTCTCTATGTACTCACCCTAATAAAATGTCAATTTGCGATTTTTCATGTCTCTTGTTATTCTCATACCAAGTATTTTATTTACAACACCAAAATCATTCATCTCAAATGAATTAGCTAATTTCTTCTTGAGCACATTTATATCTTGCATATTAGACCCTACAAAAATCATGCCATCTACATACACTAGGAAGATAAATAGCTTCCATTCTCTAGCCTTTTAAAATAAACACATTGATCATAATGACATCTACTATAACCGTGTTCTGTCATAAACCTATCAAACTTCAAATACCACTGCCATGGAGCTTGCTTTAGGACATACAAGCTCTTCTTCAACCTGCATACCAAATTTTCCTTTCCTTTGACCTCATACCCCTATGGCTACTCCATATAAATCTCTTCCTACAAATCCCCATGGTGAAAAGCTATTTTTACATCTAACTGTTCAAGATGAAAATCTTCTACTACCACAAGACTTAAAATAGTCCTAATTGAAGTCATTTTAACAACAGGAGAAAATATTTTATTAAAATCTATACCTTTCTTTTGTGCAAACCCCTTTACAACAAGTCTAGCCTTGTATCAATTTTTGCCTCCATCTTCTTCCTTTGACCTGTAAACCCATTTATTCTGCAATTCTCTTTTTCCCGCAGGAAACTAAACCAAGTCCCAAGTATGGTTATTTACCAAGGAATCCATTTCCTCTTTCATGCCTTGGTCCCACTTCCTTTTAGTGTCTACTTGCATTGCCTCTTTATAACTTTCGGGTTCACCAGAATCAGTCAACAATAAACAATACAACGAAGGAAAATATCGTTCATGGGGTCTACTTAACCTGGTAGATCTTCTAACAACACTTGCGGGAGTTTGAGGTACCTGTTGCTCCTATTGTTGTACATTTTGATTTTCTAGTACCTTTGGAATTTATTTTTCAATGATCTCATCAAGTATTGTGTATTTTGTTTTTTGTTTTTCCTGTTTCTTTCCTTGCAACTGATATTTCTACACGACCTTCTCATTGAATATGACATCTCTACTTTTAATGATTTTTTTATTTTCATAATCCCATAAGCGATAACCGAAATCATTAAAACCATATCCAATAAAGGTACACTTCTTGGATTTTTCTTCAGGCTTTGTTCTATTTCTTCATCAATATGGAAAAATGCTTCAAAATCGAAAGTCTTCAAAAATGAATAGTTTACCTTTTCACCTATCCATGCCTCCTCTTGAATGACACCATGCAAAGAGATTGAAGGTCCTCTATTTATTAAGTAAACAACAATATTTACAACATCTGCCCAAAACTGTAAGGGAAACCCAACATGCAATCTCATACTCCTTGCATGCTCCATGTTTGTCTTGTTCATCCTTTCTGACACACCATTTTCTTATGGTGTTCTTGGAATTGTTTTCTCTCTACGAATCACATGGTATGAACAATAATCATCAAACTCCTTATTGTAATATTCAGCTCCATTTTCTGATCTGAGATATTGCAACCTTTTTCCTGTCTCATTCTCAACCAAAGATTTCCACTTCTTAAAAGTGTTAAAAACATCATATTTTTGTCAAATACAATAAACCCAAGTTTTTCTAGTTTCATCATCAATAAATGTAACATAGAAACGAGAGACACCAAGAAATGATACTTGAGTTGGTCCCCATACATTTGTATGCATAAGCTCTAACCTTTCACTCTTCTTTTCTTTTCTGACTCTGAGAAATATGACTCTCTTATATTTTCCATAAACACAATGCTCACATAAACGCAAATCAATTTGTTTAATATCTGGAAACAATTCCTTTTGTGAAGTATCTGCATCCCCTTCTCACTCGTGTGTCCAATCCTATGATGTTGAAGTGTTGTAACCACTCTTGTAGAAGCTAAAGAGATAGAAGAATCAATATTACCAGTACATAAATACAATGTACCTACCTTCTCTCCTTTTCCTCTCACCAGTGATCCTTTGGTGACCTTCCATGCCTTTCTGTAAATATGGATATACAACCTTCACTTTCCAACTGCCATGTTGAAATTAGATTTTTCCTTATATCTGTAAAATGTCCTACCTCTTTCAAAAACCATTGGTTTCCATTATTTTTCTTTATTTGTACCTTACCCATTCCAACAATTTTGCATGGTGCATGATCACCCACATGAACCTGTCCAAAATCACCTTGAACATAATCTAGAAAATGTTTCCTATGGGATGTGGCATGAAATGAATCCCCTAAATCTACTACCCAAGACTCAAAAATATTATCTACAGAAAGAATCAAAGCATCTTGTAACACATCACCTTTTACATTTGCTTCCTAATTTTTCTCATGTTTCCCATCTCTTTGTTTCTTTGGAGCTCTACAGTCTTTCTTCAGATGTCAGATGTCCTTTATTCCCACAATTCTAGCACTCTATTTTTCCCAGTCTGGATTTGGATCTTCCCTTCTTAGAATTCTCGTGGTTCCATGAGCCCTTTCCTCTATCCTTTTTTCTTCCCCTATTCTCCGTGTTTAACACATTACATGATGTGTCACCTATTCTTTTTTGTCGCATTTCCTCACTAAGGATAACACCAACAACATCATCAAATTTTAGAGTGTTTGAACTAGAGATAGAGTTACTTACAGCCATGACCAAGCCATTCCATCTTTATGGAAATGAGCAGGGGATTAGAATATCCCTAACCTCATCATCAAAGTCCAATTTTACAGAACTTAGCTCATTAGTAACCATATTAAATTCATTTAAATGATCTGCAATAGACCCACCTTCTGACATCTTCATATTAAATAATCGCTTCATTAGAAATACCTTATTGGACATCGAGGGTTTTTCATACATTTTAGCCAATGCATCCATCAACTCCTTCGTTTTATTTTATTTTGAGATATTGTAGGCCACTGAGGCTGTCGGGCTTAGTTGTATCGTTCCTAGTGTCTTTCTTTCAAGCACATCCCATTCTTCATCCTTCATGGCCGTCGACTTCTCTACTATTCCACCCAATGGTAGGAATAGATCCTTATGATATAAATAATCTTACATCTACATATTCCATAACTAGTAGTTTTAGCCATTAAATTTCTTGACCCTAAACTTTCCATCTTCCGCCATTTCTCCCACTTGAACCAGGAACCCTCTTTTCCTATGAGTTACCTTTCGTTCTAATACTAGTTGTTAGAAAAATAGGATCACAGAGAAATAAAATAAAACAAATGTGGAAATAAAACACAAAACAAACACAATACAATAGAGACATAGATATACGTGGTTCACCAAGTGTGGGCTATGTTCACCAGAGAAATTGCCAGGTCCTTCCTTTTTATTATCTAGCAAAATGAAGGGATACAACCTACATCACACCCGTTGTAAATTCATATTCTTTCTCTCACAGTGTCCTCTCTCAGAATACAATATTCACAATGATACATAGCCGCAATACAATTCCCTCATAAAATAAGGTTTCCTTCTAGGGAAATAAACCTTAACATAAATTCTACTTTCATATCTTTGACCTTATAATGAACGGTCTAGATTTACTATGAAATTACAATATATATTTACAAGGTAATTTTTCCTTCAGGGGCTTCTCCCATGAACCTTCGCTGGCCCCTGGACCCCCTAGTCAGGGGATGATCCCCCCGGACCTCGCAAGGGAGGAAATCCCCCCCACATATAGGGGTGTACAGTCTTCATGGGTTATAAACACAACTGAAAACAAATACCTTTGAATCAGGAAGATAATCAGGCTCCACAACCAACATGACAGTCTTGATATATTCTAGTTTCTTTTTAATAAACATTGCTTGAGGATATTGGTTGTCTCCTTCCTCCTCTAAAAACAAAAGATAATTAGTAAGTGAAACACTAAAAACGAAAGTTTCCATATGATCCATGAACAAGTGACTCGGGTCAAACCCTTTGATTTCATCTACAAACTTCAAATTATGTTGGTCAAAATTTACTACAAATTCATCAATACTTTAAATACTTCTCAAAAGAATTTCCCCAATTCTCCAAGGTAAAGGAATTTATTGATTTTTTCCTTTTTCATGAAAGAAGTGGAGCCAAGACCTTTATTTTCTGGTGACTTCCATAACAAACATCTTATCAGATACATAATACGAGAGATATAGGGTTTTCTTTCGTGAATAATATACTATCACTAGTACATATGACCAAATTTGCGACGGTTTTTCGTTGCTATTGCCACACTTATCCGTCGCAATTTCCACAAAATACAATACTTTTTTTCGTCTCTATATCCACGAACCAGGTGTTCATGGAAACAACGACAAAATTAGCTCTCCATGTGTCATCACCATCAATATGGAAATGTAAAAAACAATGTGGAAAGTTGCAATGCAAAAGCGTGACAATAGCGACGAAAATTTATGCCAAGACAAAAACTTACGACACAGATGATGTATGTGCAACGTGAAACCATGGAAAATTGCGACGCAAAACGTGGCAATAGCGACAAAAAATTATGCCAAGACAAAAACTTACGACGCAGATGTTGTATGTGCGACACAAAACTATGGCAAATTGCGATGCAAAAGCGTGGCAATAGCGATGAAAATTTATGCCAAGACAAAAACTTATGATGCAGATGTTGTATGTGCGACACAAAACCATGGAAAATTGCAACGAAAAAGCGTGGAAATAGAGAAAAAAATTTATGCCAAGACCAAACTTACGACGTAGATGTTGCATGTGCGACGAAAAACCATGGCAAATTGCGACGAACTGTCATCTCTATTACCAAGGTTGTTCAAAATAAAAATTGGTTTCCGACGAACTATCATCGATATTGCGACGTGTCCTTTAAGTTTAAAAAAAAAAAATACACGTGATATGGTATTACCATATTACATTGTAATATGGTATACCATATTACAATGTAATATGGTAATCCCATATTACATTGTAATATGGCATTACCATATTACATTGTAATATGGTAATGCCAAATTACAATGTAATATGGGATTGCCATATTATATTGTAATATGGTAATGCCATATTACATTGTAATATGGTAATGACATATTACAATGTCTCTACTTTCTCAACAAGATGCAAGAAGTTCTTTTTAAAAACAACTTAGGATAGTGATTTGTCCTGAGTGGGATGGTGACCTTGGCATTCAACAAGATACAAAGTAATTCATTTATGACAAGTGTAGTAGGTGTGCAGGTCCACAGGTGTAGCTGGCATTTCTATTTAAAGATGGATGTTAGAGAAAATGTGTTATCCCCTACAAATAATCAAGGCACTAATCAACCAAATATTGAAATCATGTGTTATCATGAAGTTGGATTAGAAGTAAGGATACCAATATGACAATATACATAAAGAATAATTTGGAATATTACTTTTAAAAAATCACACGGATTGCATGAGTGAGTCATTATGCAATTTATATTATACAATACTATGACAACACTTCTAAGATTGATGGATGATATCTTAAGACCATTTCTCAAACACCTTTATTGTAGCCTCCTTGGATGATATTTTGAATTTTAG
>ML794616.1:435586-445725 GCA_009831015.1 Picea engelmannii
AAATAGGGCATTTGACCACTCACCAAAAACCTTATCATATACTCTACGGATTAAGGAAAGGAAATATTTCTCTTTGATTTCATTTTCTTGATAAACCCTTAATTTCCATGTAGTAGTAATTATATTTTTTTTCTTAATGACAACTTTATATTGTGGTACCAACACTCGAAAAAATGAGAAGATAAGTTAGCGAGCTAATATTTAGGGAACCCATGTTTTGCTTGGAGAATATACTTGATTCTATTGTATGTAACAAACTTATTGGGGTCCTTGTTTATTTGATTCATATCATACTTGGCATCCCATTATTGTTATATTGGTATGCTTTGGGGTGTGAGTCTTCTCTTTTATAGTTTCATATAGTTGCATAGTTGCATAAGTTGCATATAGTTGCATAAGTTGCATATAGTTGCATATAGTTGCACAGTTGAATATAGTTTCATATAGTTGCATAGTTGCATAAGTTGCATATAGTTGCATAAGTTGCATATAGTTTCAATATGGTTGCATAAAGTTGCATATAGTTGCATAAGTTGCATTGTTTCATAAAGAAGCATATAGTTGCATCGTTGCATATAGTAGCATAGTTGCATATAGTTGCATAGTTGCATAAGTTGCATATTTGCATATAGTTTCATAGTTGCATAAGTTGCATTTTTGCATAAAGTTGCATGTTTCATAAAGTTGCATAAGTTACATAAAGTTGCATAAGGTGCATGTTGCATAAAGTTGCATAAGTTGCGTGTTGCATAAAATTGCATAAGTTGCATTGTTGCATAAAGTTGCATTGTTGCATAAAGTTGCATAAGTTGCATAGTTGCATAAAGTTGCATAAGTTGCATAGTTTCATAAAGTTGCATAAGTTGCATAGTTGCATGTTGTATAACGTTGCGTAGTTTCAATAAGTTGCATAAGTTGCATAGTTGCATAACTTGCATAGTTGCATAAGTTGCATAAGTTCCATAGTTGCATAAACTTGCATATAGTTGCATAGTTGCATAAGCTGCATAAAGTTGCATAAAGTTCACAAGTGATTCCCTAATTTCAATTCAAGTAATTCCCTAGTTTCAACTTATGTATTAGATTATTTATTAACAATACATGTGTTTGTGTTCTTTTACTTAAAAGCATATTCGCATTTGGAATTTTAAGGGGAGGACAAGACACAATCTTTTGTCACTTTTCCTCGTATTCCCTCTTACTCCACTCAAAGTAGGCTCATACTCTTGTCTCCTTTCCCTTCTCCCTTTGATCCAGTTGTCACCTATATTCCTTTCCTCCATTCATGAAATCTTTTGACATTGTGTTCAAGTCATTGTTTGTCCCGTAGGTGTACATGGGGAAAGCCATATTATCATATTAAAATAAAAACTTCTTCTATAGCATGTCCCAACATAATTTCACATGGAATCATCAATACTTAGGTAAGTGCATATATCATGTTCTCTACCTTCCTCTATTTCACTTTTTCATTTACTTTCATATTGCAGTTGTTTCTTTCTTAATCAAGTGGTAGTTAGACTTTTTCTTCTTCCTCCTCTCCTAGTGTATCTTACTTGTCATGAATTGATGCTTATCACCTCTCTTTTCTCTTTGTTAGCATTGTTTGCAAGAATATTCCCATGGGAAACCCATGTGTATTTCCACTTTTCATCGATATAGGGGCATGATGAGTTCCCACGATGGTTATCAAGCAAAGAATTATCACGTGGTGAATTCCATCCTTATGTCAGGGTACTTTCTCGAGCAAACTTTTCTCATGAGTACCCTCCTATTTTCTTATGCATATTTTCTTCAATTGTTTGTTTTCCTTTCAAAATTCTTCATGAAACTTGTTTATATTCTATTCCATGAAGTATATCTCATGCAATGGGGGTGAAATTTAGTTTATGGTTTCTACACTTCATATTGATCATACACATATCCCATCTGTTAGCGATATTTCTTGTAACAGGGGGAAAAGCACGAAGGAATGGGTTAAAAAACCACTTTCCCTAAGTTTGGGATGCAAATGCGTCCATCTTTAAATGGAAACCAAATCTGGACGGCAAGGATTCGCGTGCCCGGATCAACGACACACATAGGATTCCGGAGCCCCCCCGCCTTTCTACCTTTAAGCGGAGGGGGGGGGTCCAGAATCGAGGGTGCACCTCTTCAACGACCATGATCTAAGCGCCCGGATCAACGACGTGCAGGGTGATTCCAGACCCGCCCCGCCTTTCTACCTTTAAGCGGAGGGGGGGGGGGGTCCGGAATCGAGGACGCATCTCTTCGACGGCTGCGATTGGAGCGCCCGGATCAGCGGCGCACAGGCAATCTGGACATCCTCTGCCTTCCTATGTTTAATCAACGCGAGGCCCTCTTTCTTGTCATGTCATCTTGCCATTTGTTCTCCACCTAACCGTGCGAGCCCCTTCCTCATCTTCCGACATCTGTCCATCTCCTCTCTTCTGGTCCGTATGGTCCCTTTCCCATCTCATCATCCACCCATCACCTGCCATGTGCCCCGCCTCTTTCCATGTCATCCTCCCACCGAAAGTACGCCCATTACGTCTCATCTCCTGCCCCCGCTTATTGTCTTCCGCCATGTGTCTTCCCCCTGTCGCCCCTCTCATGCCTCGTCACTTCTTATCACACCCTCGTAGTTGTGATGCCACCACTCCTGTTATGCACCCCATCCCTCGCGCTGGCCTCCCTGCATATCCATCAGGCCGTTCATCTGATCCAGGTGGCAGCGCTAAAAGTCTTCCACATCGCAGAAGTGGAAAGTTGGCCGAGCCATTCTCAATCCCAATGAAGCAGTTATTGAAGTAGTTGGTGGTGGTTAGACATCGCCTCCGCCATAATGGGAAAGCCCGGCAACGAATTAAAGGCACGTCAATTCACCTATGGAACTATCAGGAGTTCGATTGTGTCTGCCATAAGTTGCACGATCATTCAGAGACTGCAGGTGCTGACTGTCAGAAGCCATGCAAACGCAAAGCTTTCAATACAACATCTCGATTCTATTGTTGTTGTTGTTTTGAGTATATGAAGGCATTTTCACCATTTTTGTATCTATCGATGGTTGAGCAGAGCTCCCGGTTGTAAAACTTTAATGAAGCACTGATACTCTGGTTATGTATGAACTTTTGAGAGTTCTTGCCTTATGAACGCCAGTCTCTTTTACATATTTGTTATACTGTGTTAGAACGGCTCGGAATTGGAGGATCCAATCGAGCTGCAGCTGTTATAGGATGATGTTGTAATGGATCATTGTAATAGTTGCATTGTTTCTAATCGGTTCTTGTGATTTTCCCAGCGCTGAGTGACTTGGAATTGGAGGATCCAGTCAAGTCCCCTTTCAGTTTCTTGAAGCCCTAAACCAGGAGGATCATGTGTTTAGAGTTTTTCCCCTACAAACCGTTGTAAGCCTGTTGCCCAGAGATGTTTGTTCACCTTTCTTACTAAGTCTTCCACCTGCTCACTGTTTAATCAACCCACTAGCTGAAGTTAGGATTCCATACCTCCTTTGTTCTTTACGTACCAGATCCAGCCCCCGAGTTAGAGTGATATCTCCTCGAGTCTCTACCCATTTGATCGCCCTTTTATCAAACCGTGACATAAAAAATGATGGGTGTTGGGCTCTGCTTCTGCAAGCAATCCAGGAGTGACTTCCAACACTAACATTTCTGGCACCATTGCCGGGGACGAAATTGAATATTTTCCCTGGGATTGAACGACAACGATTAGCTAATTCTGAAGGTGCATCAAATATCAGAACTTGAAGATTGCTACTATTCACCTGGCGACTCCATTGTGACGACTCCGCTAGGGAGAAGCTGCTCGATTAATTGTGGCTTCCAGAGGCAGACACACGCGGTCTCATCCACAGTTTCCTTTAGCTACACCTGAAGCTGACCCAGAGGCGGTTCTTAGAAGAGGAAAGAGCTCTATAGAAGAAGTTTCCATTGCTGAACCAGGTATTTCCCCATATCCTTCTGTGAGAACTCCTTTTTCTCCTCCTCGGTTTCTTAATAGACCTCTGTCAGAGGTTGCCCTCTTCTTGAATTTTGGGAGTGTTCCTGCTGATTTTTCCCCTCATGATCTGGGATTGGAGGGAGAAATCCTTGTCACTCCCCTCTCCTCTAAAGTTGTTCATTGGCGTAGACCTGGGACTACAGAAGATTTCCCCACGCCTGCACAGAGAGGAGCACCTACTGACTTAAGTTCGTTAGCCCTCTCCTTGAATCCTCTCTGGTTCCCCACTCCACTTCAAGGCTCACCCCCGGTAGCCCCTTCGCGAACTCCTTCTCCTCCCAGTTCTCCTTTACCTAATATCCCTATGGCTGGTGCTAATCCCCCTCCGAATAGAATGGACGCCATAGTTGTTGCTAGATATGCTCCTTTAATCCTACCCCATCCTATGAATCCTCTCCCTGCCGGAGATTACTTGAAATACATTCCCAAGTTCACTGGGGAAGGAGACATAACTATTGAAGAGAACCTGGCTGCTTTTTACAGTTATGCAGACAACCTGAACATTGAAAATGAGGATGTTTGGATGAGAGTCTTTGTCCAGAGCCTAGATGGCGAGGTGAGGAAATGGTTCAGGGGACTGGCCCCCGAGTCTATTGCGGGAATTGAAGCCCTGGATAGTGTTTTCCTGACGCAATGGGGAGATAGGAAGGATTTCATGTATTACATGACCGAGTTTGGATCTCTGAAGAAAATGGAA
Source organism: Picea engelmannii (assembly GCA_009831015.1). NCBI lineage: Eukaryota > Viridiplantae > Streptophyta > Pinopsida > Pinales > Pinaceae > Picea > Picea engelmannii. Next base: position 440,304 of record ML794616.1, read on the forward strand.
GGAGAGTCTGTCTCTGACTTCTCCAAAATATTTAATAAGATGTACAATAAGATTCCTGCAGAGATAAAGCCCTCAGAAGCCTCTGCCCAAATTTCCTATGCTGGTGCATTTGACCCAGATTCCTGCCTTCTATTAAGAGAAAGAAGAGCCACCTCCTTAGCTCAAATGCAAGATGCGGCCATAGAAGTGGAATCCAACATATTAGTAGCTGACAGACTAAGGAACAAGGCTGACGCAGACAGAAGAAAGGGAAAATCCGAAGCCTCAACTTCTAGCTCATCGGTACCCCACCCTCAAGTGGATGAACTGACCAAGATGATGAAGTTTTTGTCTGAAGAGATGGAGAGATTGAAGGTGGAAAGGAAGAAAATGTACAAGGGCCCTCAGAACACCGAAGTCAAAGGAGGTTTCAGGAGGCCAAATAATATTGCTCCCCCGACCATGCACAGAGAGAGAGGAAGAGACAGAGAAGACCAGAGAGTTCAGGCCCCTTTTCAGAACCATTTGGTGGCCGATGAGGAAGAACGAGAAACGGAGGAGCTTGATCCTGAAATCCACTGCGTAGAAGACACTCCTCCTTTTCCTCATCTCACTCAAGCAGCTTACGAGGAGTCTCTCATGGACAGTCATCTAAATGAATTGAGCAGGGGAGACAAGGCTAGCGGTGGCCGAGGCAGGTACAACTTGAGGTCCAATAAAAAGACAGCAGCACCTGATATTCCTGAGCCGTCCGCTAGAATAGAGAAGTCTGCTAATCAAGTAGCAGACGCTCACAGAGGTAAGAAGGCCCAACCCCCCTCCCATATTATTCATAATCATGTTCCTGAAATAAGAGAATTTCCAAATCCTACATCTCCTTTTAATTTCGAGCATGAGATTCAAAAGATCAGAATCCTTGTTCCCCTCACTGAGCTAATTAAACATGGAGAATTTAAAAAATGCTTCTCCGAGCTTCTACAATCTGAACCTTCGTGCCTCCCCTCAGACTCCATAAACCTCCAAGATGAAAATCCAGCAGTTGTCCTAGGTCCCATGGTAGAAGATAGAGATGATTCATCCCCTCCCTTCTACACCTCCCTGAACATACATGACAAGGTACTGCACAATTGCTTGATGGACTCAGGGGCTTCTCACAACCTCATGCCCAAAACCATCATAGAAGAGTTAGGACTGGAAGTCACCCGATCCTATCATGACCTCTATTCCTTTAACTCCAGGAGAGTCCAGTGTCTTGGAGTTATTAAAGACCTGGTTGTGACCTTGTTTCAACTGCCCATGAAAAGTGTGGTCATGGATATCGTAGTAGCTGATGTTCCCCCCAAGTTCGGTATGTTGTTGTCAATATCTTGGATAAAAAGACTGGGGGGAACCTTGTAGATGGACCTCACATATGCTACTATCCCAGTGTTTGGGGGAGAGCATAGAAGACTATACAGGGAAGCCCAACTGGCTTACATAATCAGTGATGAAGCCAACCCTACCAATCATCCCATCTTTGCCCTGGATACTGATTTAGTATCCAGCTTACTTCAGCTCACCCATGCCCCCGAGCCTCCTCTGAAACTCAGAAATAAGCCCTTTGTTTCCCCTGAATTTCCTCCCTCCATCACCCCAATCTGGAAAATGTTTTTTGATGGAGCCTATTCCCGAGAAGGTGCTGGAGTTGGGGTGGTTTTTGTGTCACCTGCTCAGGAAACCATATCCCTGTCATACAAGCTGGAATTCAAGATCACCAACAATGTGGCAGAGTATGAAGCTCTTATCCTAGGATTAAGATCCGCAAAGGAAATGGGAATTCAAGAGGTAGCAGTGTTCGGAGATGCCGAGTTGGTCGTCCAACATATCAAAAGCGCTTATCAGGCCAAACATCCTTGACTCAGGAGTTACAGAAATGAGGTATGGGATCTAATTGATAGTTTCTTCTCAGCATTTAACATTTCTTTCATCCCAAGAGAAGAAAATGCAGTGGTAGATTCCTTGTCTACATCAGCAAGCGTTTTCAAAGTACCCTTGCTGCCCAAACTGAGATATGATATAGAAGTAAAATACAGGCCCTCTATACCTGACAACATCAAACATTGGAAGGTGTTTGAGGATGATCTCGAGATCAAAAAGTTCTTGGAAACTATTGAAGAATTCTCATAAATGCATATCAACCAAGATTCTGCCTCTGAGGAAGGCTTTGATGGGGGTGAGTTGCTGGGTAAAATAGAAAAGCATGACATTATTCAGTTGCCTAGCAACCACATTCCGAGGGGACTGGTCCCATTGGAAATATTGTTTGATGGGAATGATGTGGAAATAAAGGGGAGAGTTTCAGGTGATGATGCTGACACAACTGAGTGTAACATTGGCACACCAGAGGATCCTAAGTTCGTCAAGTTGTCAAGAAGTTTGACCGAGGAGCAGAGGGTTGAATATTCTAAGTTGTTGAGAGAGTTTGCTGATGTGTTTGCATGGACCTACGAAGACCTCAAGACATATGACACATCAGTCATTGAGCACAAGATCCCATTGAAAGAAGAGGCTAAGCCATTTAGGCAGAAGCTAAGATAGATAAATCCCCTATTGCTGCCTGTCATGGAGAAAGAAGTAAAGAAGTTGCTAGATGCCCAAATCATTGTCCCCTTGATATATTCCGATTGGGTGGCCAATCTGGTCCCGGTAAGAAAGAAGAGTGGGGATATCAGACTCTGTGTTGATTTCAGGAACCTGAACAGAAGCTCAAGGAAGGAAAATTATCCCTTGACCAACATGGAAAACATATTGCAGAGGGTAACAGGAGCTTCCAGGATATCCATGATTAATGGTTTTTCTGGTTACAATCAGATATCAGTCATGCCTGAGGACAGGGAAAAGACGACCTTCACCACTCCTTGGGGTACATATATGTATGCCAAAATGCCTTTTGGGTTGATGAATGCAGGAGCAACATTTCAGCGGGCCATGGGCATATCCTTCATCGGGGAGAAGGACCAGTTCGTGGTAATCTATCTAGATGACATCACGGTCTTCTCTAGGACAGATAAGGAGCATTGTTGCCACCTGAGAAAAGTCTTTTCGAGGTGTCGCAGGTTTGGCCTTTCCCTAAACCCCAAAAAGTATCTGTTTGCTATGACGAAAGGGAAGTTGTTAGGTCATATAGTATCAGCGGAGGGGGTAAGAATTGATCCTAGCAGGGTAGAAGCAATTCAAACCCTGTCACTTCCCAGATCTAAGAAGGAAGTTCAGGCTTTCCTGGGGAAGATTAATTTTCTGAGGAGATTTCTCTCAAATTTTGTTGAATTAGTGAAACACATTACAGCCATGCTCAGGAAAAGAAATGAAGTGAAATGGACTGATGAATCCAGGCAATCCTTTGTCCAAATAAAGAGGGCGTTGACTGAGGCACCTGTGCTAATCAGTCCTCATTATTCTAAAGATTTCCTGATTTTTTCTTTTGCTTCGTATGATACAACAGCAGCAGTCTTGTTACAGAAAAATGATCAAGGATGAGAGCAGCCTATTGCCTTCTACAGCAAGGCATTGAGAGATGCAGAACTCTGGTACGAGATAATGGAGAAGCAGGCCTATGCCTTGGTGAAAGCTCTCAAAGCTTTCAGATTCTATGTCTTGCACTCAAGGATCACTGCATACGTTCCTTCGGCCTCTGTGAAGGACATCCTGATACAGCCTGACATAGACGGAAAAAGAGGTAAATGGATCACCAAGATCCTAGAGTTCGATCTGGAGATTAAGACCACCAAGTTGATAAAGGGGCAAGGTTTGGCCAGGTTGCTGGCTGAATCCAATTGCACAGCTTTGGGGATTAACTTCATCAATGAGTGAGCTGAGTCATCCGGCAAGAATTCTCAGTCCACCTTATCACTAGCATCATGCCCCTAGTACAAGGATATCTTGTACTTTCTGCAAGAATTGAGGCCTCCTGATGGAATGGAAAAAAGCAAGGCGAGAGCTTTAAAGCTCAAGGAAATCAGGTATTGCCTCATTGACCGAACCTTGTACTGGAAGGACCCTTTAGGGGTGTTTTTAAGGTGCCTGGACTCACAAGAAGCCCAACAGGTTACATTTGATTCCCACAGTGGTCTTTGCGGGGGTCATCATTTCTGGAAGACCACAGCCCATAAGATCCTCCAAGCTGGGTATCACTGGCCCACTTTATTCCCTGATGTTTGCAGAGAAATCAGAGCTTGCATCAAATGTCAGAAGTTCTCAGGAAAGAAGTAGCTCAAGTCTCTGCCATTAAAGCTTGTGGTAGTTTCAGCACCCTTTCAGCAGTGGGGATTGGACTTCATTAGAGAAATTAATCCTCCCTCAAGTGGCCAGCACAGATGGATCCTCACTGTGACTGATTATTTCACCAAGTGGATAGAGGTTGTTCCCACCAGGAGCACTTATCACAAATTAATTATCAACTTCCTGGAGGATATCATAGCCAGATTTGGCTGCCCCAGCAAAATTGTCACCGACAACGCCACCCCTTTCCGGTCTAAGCCTCTGGTCCAGTTCTGTGGACATTTTGAGATTTCACTGGTTCACTCTACTCCCTATTATCCTCAGGGAAATGGACTGGCAGAGTCTTCCAATAAAAGCCTGATCAAGCCCATTAAGAAATTATTGGAAGACAATCAAAGGGCCTGGGATTCAAAGCTTAAATTTACTCTATGGGATGACCGAGTGACAACCAAGAAGTCCCTGGGCATCTCGCCTTTCCAACTTGTTTATGGAGTAGATGTCGTCTTCCCTACTCAACTCGTTGTATCTGTGGCGAAATTCCTCCAGGACCTTGAAGGAGAACCTGAAAATATGGTCAGAAGGATTCATCAAATGGTGGAAGTGCAGCAAATCAGAGAACAGGTCATGGACAGGGCCTACAACCATCAGCAGAAGATCAATCAGGTTTTGACAGGAAGGGCAGAAAGAAAGAATTCGAGCAGGGTGATCTGGTGCTCAAATGGGATGCACCCAGACAGGACAGGGGCAAACACAGTAAGTTTGATGCCCTTTGGTTGGGGCCTTTCAATATCCTTGAAGTATTTTCAAACAACACTTACAGGTTGCATGATCTAGAAGGCAAAGAAGTTTCTAGCGGCCCAGTAAATGGGCATTTCTTCAAAAAATGTTTTTTATGAGCCGCAGTCGGCTCTTTTTTTTTCTGTAAATATTGTTTTTGTTTTCAGCTTAATAAAGGACTCCTTAGCCCAACAGCAAGGCACTGAATCTCCAAAAGTGTTCTTAGAGCATCACAGGGACGACTCTATCCCCCGTGGAGCCAAATGTTAGCGATATTTCTTGTAACAGGGGGAAAAGCGAAAAGGAATGGGTTAAAAAACCACTTTCCCTAAGTTTGGGATGCAAATGCGTCCATCTTTAAATGGAAACCAAATCTGGATGGCAAGGATTTGCGCGCCCGGATCAACGG
>ML794616.1:466408-487140 GCA_009831015.1 Picea engelmannii
CCGCCCTGTTTAAAAAAAAAGATGAAACTAGTGGAAGCGTGGAAACATTTCGTGGAATAATCCACCCATATGTAGTAGTGATATGATAACACTATAATATTCCATGGATTCAATGCTTCCTTTTTGGTCCAAGAAATTCATTGCTTCCAAACATAATATTGATGTTTTCGGTCCAAAAACGAGTTTCTTGAAAGAAGTAACAAATGCATTATGAACCTCATAAAAGTGATATGTAGCCTTTTGTTTCAATAAAGTTGGATACAACATTTGTGTTGGATCAATTTTGTAGTTAACTCGTCTTCCCAAATTCAAACCCTTGAAAACATGACAGTAGGTGATAGCGAAGATCAATTATGAAGACATGTACAATTTCTTGTTATTTTTGAAATTTGACAATCGAAAATATATTTTTGTAGAAATAATCTTTGACTGGTCGGAAATTGCTTTTTCGTGAACTGTAAAATACAAAATGTAGAGAGCCAGTCGGGGAATGGTTGTTGTAGACTCTTGACCAACTACTCTGGAGAAAATCCATGCTATTTCTCAATAAGGGTTTTTTAACAAAATGACCTAGATATTAGATAAGTATTATGGCATTGTTGTCGGGTCCTCAAGGTATTCTTGCAAAAGCTCTAGTCCATTGTTCCTTTATTTCAAAAAATTGTTGGCATCATCTCCTCTAAATATAATCATTGGCTCTGGGAGTTTCAACATCTTCTTAAAGACTAATGGTGTAAGAGAAATGAGAGATTCTCCTTGAAGTTGAATTATCCTCTGATATTTATCAAATTTATCCATGCACCAGAAAACTATTTATTTGGAGTCGAATACTTTCAGTACACAACCTGCTAAGGAAATCCCTGATATCCAAGATCCGTTCACATTCCTTTCTTGTAGAGGTAGTGATGAATAATACCAATATGATCTAGATCACCGGAATCTTTGATCCTCCAGCCCAATCCAGTTTAGAGTATCGTCATAAAATTGTTCTCTTTTTCTCATTGTCATACTTGATGAAGTTGGTGGACTAATGTACAATCACTTTAGAATGTTAATTTCAAAGAAAATCATTTTACCATAACATAACTTGAAGGTATTTTTTGAAGGAAAGATTAATGTGACTTAAAATCGAATTAATGAAGAATTGCCTCAAGAAGTCTACCATTAATAAAAACATTTTAATATTTTAATCACTTCTCATTTTATGTAAGATTAGCATTTAATGTACTTTGGGGAAAGTGGTGATATGAGATGCGTATTACCATGGAGTAACAAAGGATCATATGTGTGCAAGAGATGAGAGGAAAACCCACAAGTTTGCAAACCCACGGTGAAAATTCAAGAAATGACTAAGTATGAGACTACACCGGTTGGATCTGAGGGGAAATAATTTTGAAGAACTATGACCCACGAACCTGAGGTGAAATAAAAAATCGACTAAGTATTGATATATTGAAAGAGATAAAGAATGACTTAAGAAAATGACTAAGTAACATAATGGTTTGATCAAACCTGTCGTAGTGAAAACGAAGTGAATCGGGTGAGTGACTCATACCCACGATGAGCACTTGAAAAACATTCTAAGTATGGTACAAAATGGATACGCAGGAACACAATGGTGCATTTTGGAGGTGGTGGAGGTTTGGAACAAGAAATAAAATATCTTATGAACCCACGATCAAGCAAAAAAATTCTAAGTGTCGAAATGAGATATACAAGAGAGAGACTTATAAATGACGTAGAATATTTTAGGATCAACAAGGCTTTTACTACCAAAACTAACTATGAAATACACCTCAAAAGAGAAAAGAAAAACTATTTTGGGATTTTATCAGAGTATGTGAGATTATTACATTGAAATACATTGTTAGCTTACAACTAAATGTTGTTTGTGAAATTTCACTTGATAATTCTTGAAACATATGCCTTGAAAAATTTAGAGTAGTGTATTATCTGGAAATTTGAGAAGAAGATATGGGTTTTATAGAGGATGGTGACAATTAGGAAGGGGATAAAAAGGAAGGGGGCATGAAATAAGGGGGTCTAAAAGAAGGAAGGTGTTGGTGGTGGGATAGAAGGATGATGGAATGATTTTCTTAGAATAGATATTAAGAGGCACAATGTTATAACAAAGGAAACAACATCCCATCCCATGGGATTTAAATTATAATAATCACTACAAATACTATGGAATGCTTCACTACAAAACCTTTATCCTTATCCTATTTTTTCCACTCTAATTTTATCTCTATGTGGATGAAAGAACCTCCAACAAACGTTGGATTGCACTATTCAAAATCACTTAAAACTAGTCCTTGTTAGTTATATTACATTCTTACACTTATAATATTAATAATGAGAAAAATTGTGGCCACTTATGTGTGTGTTCTTGATCACAGTTTGATCCAGGTGGATATCGGTGGATACCACCTATTCCAAACTAGCTCCCATTGACAGTTTTTAGTTCAGCATGTTCTTTTGTAATTCTTTGTAATTGTGGGTTGTACACTTCTGGGGTTGTCTAAAGCCCTACACAGCTTCCAGGTGGATATTGGTGGTTGCCCACCTAATCCAACTAGATTATTTTGGATGTTTTCGTGTCAACACATCTTTTTGTACTTCTAGGGCCATTTTGGGGCCCTAAACAATGTTTTTTTGGCTTGCCACAATCAAACTATAGACGAAGTCAGATTTTGAGGGCATAAAGTGTATTTCTATAAAATACCTTTCCAATGGGCTATCATGAGCCTAAAATGGAGGTCATGTGCAAACATTATGACCCCAGGAAGTTGAGGTACCAACTTACCCATTAGGGCCCACATAAATTTTGGCGTTTCATCTCCTAGGGTTAGGGTTTTAGAATTCATGAGTAATGTTAAAAAGGCCTCTGGAGCCTCATTGTAATCATTCTTCTCAGATGGATGCGCATAGAAGCCACATCTCTTCTTAGAGATATCTACCACCATTCGAGCAAGTTGTTTTAATCAGTTCTGCAATTTTACAGTTTCATCCTATTTCATCTATTCAATAGAAGTTATTGTTCACTAGATATTTGTTGTTGTTCTCTGTATCTATGTGTTATTGTATTCATTCTATTATTCAATTTGTTCCACTCATAAATCTGGATTAGTGGTATCAGAGCAATCTTCTCTTCATTTATTTTTCTTCATGCATGTGCCCAACATGATCTGGGTACAAGAAGTTGGAACTCGAACCAGTCAATCCTTTGCAATATTGGTCATGTCGAGCCCAACAACAAACCATGGGGGACAAAAAGAAAGATGATGGAGCAGGAGATCCTCTTAAAATGTTGCTCGAGGAATCCCTTGCGCGAAAAAGGAATGAAATGATGGAGAACTTTGCACAGATCCTTCAACGACTGCCCACATGAGACACATATTCATCAAGTGACCATGCAACCCCCTTCAAGGTACAAGTAAATTTTAATATTCCATTATTTGAAGGATTGATAGATGTGGATGTTGTAGATAAATGGTTGAATCTGCTCGAAGGGTATTTTGCGGTCCACAATTTTTCCAATAGGGAAAATATTACTTTTGCACTCCTCAAGGCCATCCCCCATGTTAAGGACTGGTGGGATACTTACTCTGAGCAAAGAGCCATAGAGGAATCTGCAATATTTGCGGTCACCCCCACATGGGATTCCTTCAGGGATTCCATTAAAGAACAATACTACCATGTTGGAAGCTATGAGGACTAGTACATAAGATGGACCACCATGTGTTAGGACAGGGATGAGACAATACCATATTTCACCAATATTTTCCATACCCTGCGCACCAAATTGGGTATCAAAGACTCTAAGCGACATCTGGTGCTAAAATACTGCGGTTGTATGCATAAATACATTAAAAAAGAAATGGAGTTTCTGGACATTGCATCAATGGGTAAGGATTATAGATATGTTGTCAAGATTGAGCATAAATTTAAGTAGAAGAGGCGAGAGTTTGGATCTGCAAACTCCTCACAGACGAAGCAGGGCAAAGGCAACCCCAACCCACAAAACAAGGGATAGAGAAAAGATGGCCACTCTCAGGACAATCAGTCCAAGACGCAACACAAGAAGGGTAATGATAAGTCAAAGAAGGACACGAGAAAATGGTGTGAATACCATAAAACCCCTTGGAACAACACCGAAGAATGCCACTCTAAGAAGTCACTAGTGGCCGAGATGAAAGCTTCCGAGTCAGAGGAAAATTCTGACTCTGAATCAAATCCAGAAGGAGGGAAGAGGATTATTGATGTTGAGCCCAATGCCACTATTGCTACCACCAAAGTCCATCCAAGAGAACCAAAAGAACTAGAGGAAACAGAGGAAGGGGAACACCTCTTTCACTCACAGATGTGGGTAAAGGGGAATCCGCTTCATTTCATTGTCGATAGCGATAGTCAGAAGAACCTGATCTTAGTAGAGGTTGTCAAGAGGATGGAAATTTCGATGACACCGCACACACATCCCTACACCATCGGTTGGCTTCACCAAGGAAGAGATCTATGTGTCAGACAATAGTGTCGTCTTCCCTACGACATCAATCCTTTAAAAGATGAGGTATTGTGTGATATTTCTCCCCTTGAACTTTGTGATGTTCTTTTTGGACAACCATATTTGTGGAAGCGACATGTTGTGTATGAGTCTAGACCTCACAGTGTTATTATTTCTTTGGGTAGAAAATTGTATAGGATACCAGAGGTAGCAATGCCTGCCGCTATTTCTTTAATCTCTGTTAAGAAATGCAGTAAGATCATTTCACGGACTGAGAAGTAGGGATGATTTTAAGGATGGAAATTTATTTTAAAATGTAAAAACCATGGTGAATCTTAGTAATCCTTCATATGCAAACTATAAAATGTTTGCGATATGTTTGTAAAAATATTCAAATTTCAAAGGATTTTATATAGTTTGTATAAAATTTTGGCGATTTTTAAGGTAAAATAATTCTATCCTATAGAATTTGGGCAAATCATTTTTAGAATAGCGAATATTTTTTTGGGAAAAACCATGTAAAATTAGCCCATGAGCGAAATTTAGCCCCTAAAATCATCCATGCTGAGAAGTTCATATTCTTTATTATCCACGCTCACAGTAAGTAGAAGGTCGTCACCGCATCTGTGACCACTACATAGAGCCTCTATTTGCAGAAGAAGCAAGTGGATGGGATCGTGGAAGAGTACAGAGACATATTCTCCTCACCCAACGGGGTATCGACGCACTGCCAAGTCAAGCATATAATTGATCTAACCCATGGTGCACCTCTTTCTAATGGACCAGTCTATAATCACTCATTGATGGAAAATGATGAAATCAAGAATTGGATCCAAGAGTTGCTTCAAAAGGGGCACATCAGACCCAGCTCCTCCCCCTGCGGAAGCCCGATTGTACTGGTGCATAAGAAAGACGGGACCTAGCGGCTCTGCCTTGATTACAGAGCATTAAACAAAATCATACTCAGGAACCGATACCCAATTCCCAGAATTGATGACCTTCTTGACCAACTCAAGGGGGAAAAGTTATTCAGCAACATTGACCTAAAGTTTGGTTACCACAAGGTTCCCATCGAACCAACTGATGTATGGAAGACAACTTTCAAATATAAAGAAGGTCTCTTTGAATGGTTGGTCATGCCCTTTGACTTAAAAAATTCACCAACCACTTTCATGAGGTTGATGGATGATTTATTGAGACCCTTCACCAATTCTTTTGTGGTGGTGTATTTGGATGACATCCTCATCTTCAACAAAACTTAGGAGGAGCACATGCAACATATTTGTTGGCCCTTGACTAGGTTTTTTGGAAACGTTGGTCATGTTTGACCAATTTTGGGACTTCGACAGGCTGGTCGAAGACGAAGTGCCACGCGAAGCGGAGATCAAGGGATATTGCCCCCTTTTGTGGACTTTTTTGGTTTAGTGTTTATGTAACGAGTATGGGATGTCATCCCATGGGTTTACCCATGTCTAAGCCCCATTTGTAATGTATAAATAGATATCTAGATGATGTAAGAAAGCATTGGATTAGTGAAGAAACCTAGTAGAATCAGCTTAGTGCGGAGCTAGAGGCTTTGTGCATACTATGCGTTAAGACTTGCAGAGCTAAGTGCAAGTGATTGTAAGAAGCTAGTGTGAAAAATATGTAAGAAGGCTTTGTGTTGTGACCTAACTCAGGGAAGTAGGATCTAGCGAGGTGCATGCAGATCTCCTGTCCTATGTGAAGTGGGTCTTATGGCTCTATGCATTGAATGAAGATAATAAAGAGAAGAAGAGTTGGTGGACATAGCCCCATGCTGGGGGTGAACCACATATATCCTGTGTTATGGTTTCATTGTGTGATTGATGTGATTTGTTCTTAGTGTTGTCATATTTATGTATGTTATATGCATATGATATAGTAGCTTAGTGTTTAGTAATGTGAATGAATGCTAGATCTGCTCGATTTATGTGTGCTAAGTGCGTGGGTGTGATAGATCTTGTTGAATACTACGTTGTTCCGTAATTAGGGTTTCACCTGCAATGTGAATAAGGGTTAAATGCTAATGAATGTTAACTGCTAAGTGCTCTGTTAAGTATTGTAATCACATATCTATGTCCCATCTATGTTACAAACACTTGATTCCTACAACCACCCCTGCCTCTACCTCGGGTGAGACTTCATCTCCTTCGCAGGTGTTGTCGAAAGGGCCAGTAGTTAGGGTTTTGTTGGTGCGTTGTTGAAGCATTGAACCCTGGGTCTGCCCCTGTGCCAACAAATGGTTCTGTTGTCGGGACCTGAAACTATGATTGTTGGGAACTGAAGAAAAGAGAAATCTCTGTGCATAGATCTGTTGTTGTAGTGTGCAGTATTCTACTTGACATGAGAATATATATCCAAAGAAAAGAGGTAAGATATTAAATCTTTTTGCTCTGATAAAGGTAAGATAAGTGAAAAAAAAATCTTCAAAAGAATGGATCTAGGTATGTTTAATAGATTTGATCCTAGTATGAAAACTAGGGCACGACTAGAAGAAAGAAGATATGATATGAATAGATCTGATAGAAATAGTGAAAGATATGTTATCCCTATGCATAGACAAAATTGTTGGACTAACAAGTGGATGCAGGATCCTAGAAATAATTTTTTGCAGGTCCATCACTTTGATCCCAGTGTGCAGTACAGGAAAGGTTGGGGATTGTTTAAGAGAAAGAGAGGATTGATTCTTTGTTATAGTTGTAGAAGACCAAGACATCTTGCTAAGGAATGCCCTAGTAGAAGTCCTATTTGCCTTTGTTGTAAATCCGTGGGCCATGAAGTTTTGGACTGCCCTATAATGATTGCTAAAGTTGAAAAGATGAATATGAGACAATAAAACCATGAGGAAGGACAAGAGACTAAGAATATGCTAAAAAAACAAAAAGAATCAGAGGATATTTTATTGCAGATGAAAGAAACATTGAATGATCACAGAAAAATCAGTTTATCAGAGATCTTAAAAGAGAAAGAGTGCATAGAAGCAAGAATATGAGACTTCGACATAGATTGTGTATTGAATGCAGAAACACAGGTGAACATTATGACAGAAAGTACTTTGGAAATATTAGGAAAGCCTGTTATGGTTCCTTCACTGGGAGGAATAGGATTATTTAAAGGAAAGTTAATAACCCTATGTGGAAGACTTGCCCATGTACCTATGATTTCTCACGGAGCATCGACAGAAGAAGAATTCGAGGTCATTAAGTTTGTTGAGAACAACGCCCCCTTTGCTCTTTTGCTAGGAAAGACCTGGGTTGAGAAAGATTAGATCCGAAGGAAAGAAGAAGAGGAAGCTCTAGAACAAAAAAAAATAAGAATTAAGGGATTTCATGGCTAGGAGAGTAGCGCGCTTAATAGAAGAACAAGAGGACAAGTCAAAGAAACTGAGGTCCAAAGACCTAGCTGTCGAAGTTGAAATAATGCAAGAAGACTTAGAGAACTTATCCATATAGGAGAGTAGAGCATCTACTCCAGAAACAGTAAGAGAAGAAGTATTACCCTCGAACCCTGTGAAAGACCCTCAGCTGTGTGAAGTTATTATGCCAAGAGGAGATAAGAACAAGAATGGAAAGAGGAATCTAGAGACGCGGATCATGGGAAAGAAAGCTAGAAAACTCAGTAAGAAGAAAGCAAAGCTAGAAAAATTGCAAGAGGTTCCAGAGAGGACTTCGCAGAAGGAAGGCTTGCAGAACTTGAACCTCGTCGGAATAGCAGAGTAGCACAGATTGGCACTTCGTCATGGTGGAGCGATATGACCATTGGAGGCATCCCAACCGTTAGAACGATGCTCCAGAATGGCTAGAAACGTAGTTATTACCGGAACGTTCGCCATTGGACCGATGGGACTGCGCCATAACGGATGGAATTGCATTGATTGAGGCATTCCTACCCGTTGGAAGAATCTATTACGATGCTATCTATTTAACCCGTCGAATGTCTTACCATGGACACTTTTTCCAATTGTGATTATTTGAACCCACAGAGAGTTGATTATTACCATGTAGTACTTATTTAGACCTCGCCATCCTTTCTTCTACCTTGATTATTTTTTCACCGACCTAAGATATCAGATCTCGAGCGTGTATGTCGGGTGACTTTAGCGCAGTAGAGAAATCCATCGAAGAGATTCTCATATACCTCATGGCTAAGAAGGTCACATCCACAGGAGCACAAGCTTCGTCGACAAGAGGAGTGCAAGCATCCCCATCGAATGCACGTTGATCTGGGCCCTCCCGAACTACGAAAAAGAAACGAACCAAGCATCGTGATGACTTCGAAAATGCAAAGCTCATCCCATCAATCCTGCCCGACTACATCCCACCTCTGGTTGGCGCGGTGAGTTTTGATAGCATCCCAAGGGACTTCGACTGCACAGTGATCACCGTGTACCTCCCGAAGGGGATACGTGCAGTAGGAATACAGTTGGAGAGGATTTTAATGCTTAATATTAGTGACTTCAACTTGGGTTATCGAAAAAACTATGGAATCTTTGTACCACACAATTATTTGACCAAGACAATGGGGAAGAAGTCGAAGATAATCCCCCAGCCGTGGACCATGGACATCGCAAGATCGACCATCCTCAATGTAATGAAGTTACCACACTTCGGAAGACATTAGGAGGTTAACGCGTGCATTAAAATCTTGTTTTTGTGATTCCATGGCGATTACTTATGGTTGGACATGCGCTTAATAGTAGATCTGACACTGGTCCACCAGATCACTAGATTGAGCATACAAGGACGAGACCCACAGGACTTTTACCCAAGGAAGGCTGCAGATCGCACCTTGGCACAGACAATAAAAGACACCTATGGCGATGTGGAGAAGGGGAAGCGAGGCTATAAGGTAGCCTCCATCCAGAATGGTGCAGTGTGCCTATATTTCCAATTGATCATTGGTAAGCTTGTTAGGAAGAATAGGCCAACACAGGTCACGAGGTTTGTCGTTGACCTCGCAGGAAAATGCGTTGAAGGACTGCAAATGAACTGGGCAAGCTACCTTGTCAACCAGTTAGAGAAATACTGTCACGAAGATCAGGATCAGGGCTACAAGTTAAATTTTAGTTGGCTACTGATCCTCATTGCCTTCATTGCTTGGGAGATGTCAGAAGGAACAAACTTCCCTAAAATTGAGTCGTTTGAACCACTCGTTGCGAAGTTCACTACGCTATGGTATTCGAGCGACATGGAAAAACAATGGCAGTCAAATGTGGTTTTCCACACCTATTATTTGCAGTTGAAGAGGGCCATTGAATCCTTCCCTGACATGACGCCAAACACTCTGCCCAGGTTCATGCCACTTGCAAAGTTTCGTGCAGACAGGCTCTTCATCTATATCACTGTGCGCGAAGATGAACACAAAGAAGAGATTCAGTCCTATTACAAACTCACAGAGGAGGACATGGAAGAAATAACCAAGGAATGGTCTGCAAATTTCCTTGTACCATTTGACCAGGCAAAACTCTCCGACCCTGACCTCATTGAAATTCATGTAGTCACTCGCGAATAATATGATGCACCCAACAACAACAAGAAGAAAAAGAAGGAAGAGGTACAGGAATTAAGCAACGCATCAAAGGAAACTACACCAGATTCACCTGAAGGAGGAGGAGGTGATGAAGTATACAAAGAAGAGGATGAAGGGGGAGAAGACAAGCAGAAGCAAGGCAAAGTAACATCTCCTAAAGATCCCCTTCCAGAAGCAGAAATATCCAAGAAAAGAAATGGTTCCCCGACGAAACCTTCATCGTGAAAGAAGTCAAAAGCCAATAAACATCCATTCCACACTATTCTCATGGTGTATGACATTGACCTTATCATTATCGTTGTATCAGATACCTTAGAGGACATCTTGCAGCAAAGCGAAGCCAAACAGAAGACAATTTTTGACAGGATCGAGGCGGAGCTCAAAAGGGTACAACAGGCTCTTTATTCGAGCAACACAGTGCCTACTATTTCATTTTCAGTAGGGGACATATAAGTAGGATATGAACCTACATAGCTACGCAGACTAGAAGACTTGACAGAGGCTCACCTTCGTCAGCTTTAGGAGGAAAAGGAGTAGGCTAAAGAGGCATTAAAGAAAGCAAAAGAAGAAGCCCTAGAAAACATCGGATTGCGTAGCAAGATAAAGATGACCTCTAGGCGAAGTTTGCATATGATAGAGCGCAGATCCAAAAGGAGAAAGAGAAGCTACTTGCGGAGCAGATGGGAGTTAAAGAAGTAGTCACCAGAGCACTTCGCTCTATGACGGGCGTAGCACAGATGGAAGAAGAAACTACTGAGATCTAGGTGGGGAAGCTCACAGAAGCCATTCAGCAGCTCCAAGCACGAATAGAAGAACTGGAACTACAAGTTGTTCCAAGCACTCTGCAAGAAGTGCGAGATCAGAGAGAGGAAACTGCCAGGAGTGCAATCAAAAGAATCAAGGCATTGGCCTTGGAATGCAAGCAACTCAACAGTCGAAGTGTGCAGGTCTACGAGCACCTTACAGAGGACCCTGAACTAAGGACATTGGAGTCACAACTTCAAGAAGCCAAGAAACGAGCAACAACAGTGCAAGCACAGTTAAAGATACTGTCACCGGTCGAGAGGATTAAAAGGTCACAGGAACAACACACAGTTCAACAACAGGTCCATGTCATCTAGAGTAAAATCATGGAAGTGACCCAGAGGATGAAGCTTGCACACTTTTTGAGGAGATTGAAGGACAAGGTGCACAGCTAGAACAAGTAGTCACCACGGTGGAACAACGCTGGAAGGACCGGTAACCGAGAAAGTTATTCAAGATTTCACCGAGCAGGAGGCTTTGGCGAAGCAGCTTGAGCCAAGCTCGAGGCCTTCAAAGCAGAGTTACCAATATCAGAGTGACTCGAGATGAGTCACAAGTGAGTGTTGGAGGCCTTTTGGCCCTTGACCAAGTTTTGTGGAAACGTTTGTCATGTTTGACCAATTTTGGGACTTCGATAGGCTAGTCCAAGATGAAGCCCTAGGTGAAGCGGAGATCGCGAGATCTCTCTCCCTTTTGTGGAATTTTTGGGTTTAGGGTTTATGTAACTGGTATGGGATGTCGGCGAATGGGTTTACCCATGTCTAGGCCCCATTTGTAATGTATAAATAGATATCTAGGCAATGTAAGAAAGCATTGGATTAGTGAAGAGACCTAGTAGAATCAGCTTAGTGCAGAGCTAGAGGCTTTGTGCATACTATGTGTTAAGAATTGCAGAGCTAAGTGAAAGTGATTGTAAGAAGCTAGTGTGCAGACTATGTAAGAAGGCTTTGTGTTGTGACCTAACTCGGGGAAGGAGGATCTAGCAAGGTGCACACAGATCTCCTATCCTATGTGGAGTGGGTATTGTGGCTCTGTGCATTGAATGAAGATAATAAAGAGAAGAAGAGTTGGTGGATGTAGCCACACGCTGGGGGTGAACCACGTATATCATGTGTTATGGTTGCTTGTGTGATTGATGTGACTTATTCTTAGTGTTGTCATCTTTATGTATGTTAGATGCATCTAATATAGTATCTTAGTGTTTAGTAATGTGAATGAATGTTAGAACTGCTCAATTTCTGTGTGCTAAGTGATTGGGTGTGTTAGATCTTGTTGAATACTGTGTTGTTCTGTGATTAGGTTTTTACCTGTGATGTGAATAAGGGTTAAATGTTAATGAATGTTAACTGATAAGTGCTCTGTTAAGTATTGTAATCATAGATCTGTGTAACATCTAGGTTGCAAACACTTGAGTCCTGCAACCACCCCTGCCTCTACCTTGGGTGAGACTTCATCTTCTTTGTAGGTGTTTCTGAAAGGGTCAGTAGTTAGGGTTTTGTTGGTGCATTATTGAAGCGTTGAACCCTGGGTTTTCCCCTATGCCAACAATATTCAACAGGATTTGAGCACTCTACAGCAGCACAAGCTATATTCCAACTTGGAAAAATTCTCCTTTGGCATGACAAGGTCCAATACTTGGGCTACATTGTTGATGATAATGTAGTTCATGTTGATCCAGCTAAGTTCCAAGTCATCCGTGACTAGCCAACCCCGACCACACTAACCGAGTTTCAAAGCTTCTTGGGACTTGCACGCCAACTTCTATCAACGGTTTGTGTTGGGATTCTCCCATATTTCATGGGCCCTCAACCAAGTGACCAAGGGCAGTGGCAGGGAAAAGTTTGCATGGGGGAAGGAACAACAACGAGCATTTGACGATATGAAGCATCGCTTGTGCTCAGCTCCAGAACTCTCCTTACCCGATCTGCAAAAACCGTTTGATATTGAGACTGATGCATCTGACTATGTTGTAGGTGAAGTTCTCACTCAACACAGTCATTGAGTAGCATACCATAGTGAGACACTCTTAGATATTATCTGGAAATAACCCACCTATGACAAGGAAATGTATTCAATTGTACAATCTTGTCGCTAATGGAAACATTACATTCTAGGAAATGAGACAATCATCCACACCGATCACAAGCCTCTGTAGTTCATACAGACACAAAGGAATTTGCAGAACGACTGCCAAGTGGTCCACCTAACTGCAACAGTTCCATCTCAAAATCAAGTATACGACAAGGAACACACATCGTTTCGTTGACTACCTTAGTCGACCTTCTGTGGATGCACTCACCACCGTTCTCCATTATTATGGGTATGAGGCATCTGAGTGGCCCCAACTTTATCAGCAAGATCTGGACTTCACCACCACCTATCAACTCTTGGGTACAGGTGTGGATGTCATCAATTTTCACATTCAGGACATACAGTTGTGCCATTTGGGACATCTCTGTGTTCCTGGAAGAGAGCTTGCAAGGTTGATTTGGAAGGCTCACTACAGTCAGATGGCAAGACATTTTGACGTTGATAAAACTGTGGTCGTTCTACAGAAACATTTTTATTGGCCAAAAATTGGACAGGACATCAACAAGTATATTAGATCTTGCACTTCCTATGCCATTTCCAAGCCAACCATCAAGAAGCAAGGTTTATACACACCTCTTCATATCCTACTACCAAGAGGCCTTGGGAATCCATCTCGATGGATTACATGTCTGGCCTTCTATCCACCAAGCAAGGCAATGATTGTGTATTTGTGGTAGTTGATCGGTTTTCGAAGATGGTCATTCTCATAGCCTACAAGAAGAGCATCACGGCGGTAGATACTTCCAAGCTCTTCTTCGAACGAGTGTGGTTCCATCTTGGGATACCATGGACCATCATCTCTGATTGGGACAACAAGTTCCTCAACACATTTTGTTCGAATCTCTAGTCATTGTTGGACACCAAGCTCACTAAATCCACTACCTTCCACCCTCAAACCGATGGCCAAACAGATTTCGACAATTGGATGGTTGTGCACATCTTGCACTGTATAAATCTAAGTATCCATGTACATGGGATGAGAGTCTTCCCTATGTTCAGCAAAACTACAACATGGCTCTCCATAGCTCCACCGACCATAGCCCCTTTCAGTTGGGGCTGGGATTCCAACCCTTGGGTCCCATTGATGTTGCACTACCTCTTGCAACAACACAGACATATTATTCCCATATTTAGTCTGAGGCCGACAAAGACACCAGATTCATTGACCAGATTCAACACATCCACCAACAGGTCCATGATATTTTGCAGAAAGCCAATGCTAAGTACAAGCAGCGCCATGATCAACACCAGGTACCACACTAGTTTCAGGTGGGAGACAAGGTCTGGTTACATTTGCATAAATAACACCTTATAGGGCCCCATAAGAAGCTTTGCCCACTTCACTATGGGCCTTACACTATCACCAAGGTTGTGGGTAGCAATGCTTTTGAGTTCAATGTGGACCTCCTTCAACCATATTTTCCACCATTATTGGACACCTCAAAGATCGTAGAACAGTTGACACCAACAGATCTCAACCTTGACTACATGGAACTAGCATCCACTGATTAGAGAGTGGACACACAGGTCAAGGGTACTCGCCAGCAGCGGATCCATCTTTTCTAGGTTGTCAAGGCAGGGCTGCTCCTCCATCAAGGCAAGTGGCTCACCTAGGGTCAAATTCAGCAAAAGTTTCCTCACCTGATGGGGGCACTCAAAAAAATCAAGACCATTACTTCCTAAGGGGGGAGGACTAATCCATGTGGATATTGGTGGCTACCACCTATTCCAAACTGGCTCCCATTAACATTTTTTAGTTCAACACGTTCTTCTGTAATTCTTTGTAATTGTGGGTTCTACACTTTCGGGGTTTTTTTGAAGCCATACGCAAATTCCAAGTGGACATTGGTGACCACCCACCTAATCCAACTAGCTTATTT
Organism: Picea engelmannii; assembly: GCA_009831015.1. Classification (NCBI taxonomy): domain Eukaryota; kingdom Viridiplantae; phylum Streptophyta; class Pinopsida; order Pinales; family Pinaceae; genus Picea; species Picea engelmannii. The sequence goes on from ML794616.1 coordinate 481,238, forward strand.
TGGATGTTTTCATGTCAGCACATCTTTATGTACTTCCAGAGTCGTTTTGGGGCCCTAAACAGTGTTTTTTGGGCTTGCCACAATCAAATTATAGATGAAGTCAGAGTTTGACGACATAATGTGTACTTCTCAACAAGGCCTTTTCAATGGGATGTCATGTGCCTAAAACAAAGGTCATATGAAAAAGTTACGACACTAGGAAGTTGAGGTACCAACTTACCCATCGGGGCCCACATAACTTTTGGCATTTCATCTCTTAGGGTTAGGTTTTTGGATGTCTAGGGTTTTGGAATTCATGAGTAATGTTAAAAATGCCTCTGGAGCCTCATTGTAATCATTCTACTCAGACGGATGTGTGTAGCAACCACATCTCTTCTCAGAGATAGAGACCGCCATTTGAGCAAGTTGTTTTCAGTTCTGTTGTTTTACAGTTTCATCCTATTTCATTTATTCAATAGATTTTATTCTTCACTATATATCTATCGTTGTTCTTTGTATCTATGGGTTATTGTATTCGGTCTATTATTCAATTCATTCCACTCATAAATCCGGATCACAGTTTTAATTATTTTTATGCATTGTCAATTGTATGAGTTGTTTTTGCATCCTTTTCTTGCAAGAAAAAGGATTTGGAAAAACCAAAATCATCACTTTAGTTGACATCGATGAACTTTTATCATCTAAAAATGCAAGCAATAATAATTGCATTCCTATCAACAAGGTGAGTGAGCCTTATCCAAATGCATATAGTTACCTTGATACTTTATCCAGACTTCTTTGAGAGGACATATTCATACCTTACATAGACCAATTAATTAAAATATTAAGTATATCATGTCCAAAATAGTAATTGATCTATATATTTGCAAAAAAAAATTGATGACTATTTCAAACAATTTTCTATCACAGTCCTTAGTAGCATCCAATAACCAAAACAAGGTAGAACAAGTCAATATAATATCCTTTTCATCTGATTTATATTTAATATCCTCAACGTTAGCATTAACGCTTTCAAAATAGAGGACTTGCATGCATCTTTAATAGTTGATGATAGATTTGAGTAAAATTAATCTAAAATATGTTTGTTGATTCTACTGTGATACTATGATCCATTCAAATTCATAGACAATGAATCATGTAGGTAATCCTTCACCGTCTTTATATTCCCACACTCAAACTTGCATTCACCCATACCAAGTCTCATAGCTAAAATGAGTAATATATTTATATGAAAAGATGATAGTAGGGTTGGAAGCTTGGATTTTTGCTTAGGACTCCAATGAACAACATTTAAATATCGTATAGATGATTCAATACAATCATGAAACATCACTTTGAAAGTGACTGGTAAAATAGATAGTGCTTCATGCACACCTAATAAATAAATACTCTTCTTACACATCAAAATTACTCACTTTGATAGTGTCGCAAGTGTCGTCATTACAAAGGTCGCAAGTGTCGCATTTTGCTCACAAAGTCGCAAGTGTCGCATGTTGCTCACAAGTGTCGCAAGTGTCAAGAAAGCATGCCGCCATGATGCCTATGTCATGCCTATAATGAAATGAGAAAGACACTTGAAACACCTCAAACATTTGATTTGGAAGAGGAGAAATGAGTCAGCGGGCTTACAAACCTTTTGCCATCTGAAAGCACCTCAAAAACTAGCTTTTGAAGGAGAGCGCTCCCCTATACCTCTTATGGGAGTGCTGGCGCTCCCCCTTACACTGTCTGGGAGCGTTATAAAGCTCCTCTGGCCCTTTTGAGGGAGCGCTATGGATTTTGAAAGCGCTGGCGCCCCCCTAAATCCTACTAGGGAGCGCTACAGCGCTCTGATGGTCCTTTTGAGGGGGCGCTACCTATTCTGGGCAGTAGTTAAGTTGTTGAGATGAATGGGGGAAGGATCCTTTCATTCTTGGAAGGAAATTGGATTCGAATCCCTAGTCCAGCCATGATCTTAGGGAAGATCCTCAACTGAAGTAGGAAAATCCTCAACTTCCCCAAGGATATCTCAAGTGGTTTGAGCCTCTCCAAGGCTATATAAGAAAGCTTTCTAATGGTGAAAGGGGACTGGAAAAGGAGAATCACACCAAACTTATGATCTCATAAGTGGTGCTGGAACAGAGATATTTTGGAAGCAAGAGACCTATGATATCATAGGGAGCAATTGGCAAAGCTATCATCATTCGGATCGTGGATCTTTTGAGCAAGGGGTAGACAAGGAGGACTTGGCAGAGCTGCTGCAATTCATCTATGGTTGTAAGCAAAGTCTTGTCCTCATTAATATAATTTGTTTGGCCTATTTCTTTCTAATTCATGTTCAATATCACGTGAATTTGTCTCTTTAGTAGATAGACCTATTTCGGACTAATCTTGATAGAGTAGGAAGTGGTCGTGCTTTGTTTGTCTACAGGGCTTGTCGAGGAGCGAAGGATTGGAGCTCAACTCGGAGCGTGCAGAGACAAACGTCGATAAAGAACTACTTATGTTCTCCTTCCTTCTCATGTGTTAGTTTGTATAGATTTAAAAGGAAGTCAGTGTCCATGTTAAGAACTTTTTGTCTTAGAGTTAAGAGTCTAGCTCTTTGAGGCAATCTACCTATCCGCAGGGAGATTTTCCTACAACAGAAACTGGCGACTCCACTGGGGAGATAGCCTCAAATCGAAACTTCTTTTTTTGACTTCTCCTCATTGACCTTGTTCTATCCCTTGATTGTTTCAAACCTGGTTCTCTCCTCTTTTGATTGGTTTCATGAGCTGATTGGCTCCCTACCCCATCACACTCAGCCTAATTGTCGAGATTGAATTACAATTTTTGGATTTCTTGACACTTTTGGGAGTTTTTGAACCTGGCACCCCTGTCCCTGTGTTAACAGAGTGCCAGTGCTCCCTAATAGCCTTACACAGAGTGCTATAATGCTCCTTGTCCTTGAAAACAGAGCTCCAGCCCTCCTTTGGCCAATAAACCTTCCAGAATTGTTTTTTCAGGGTTTTTCCTCTGTGTCTCTCTTGCTGGGTAACCTTGTGAGTCAATCCTTCTTCTTTCCAGCTTTGACATCTGTCTTCTTGAAGAACAAACATCTTGTTGTTTGGATTTTGTAGCCTTCTTCACTATTATTTTTGAGTTTTTATGCCATTTGGAGTTTGAAACCCATGCATTGTCTTTCTCTCCTCGTCGACTGAACAAAAAACGCTGGTGAAGGTCATCAAAGGTCTACATATCTTTTCATACAGTTTTAGTTAAGATCATTGTTCTTCAACTTTTTATTTTGTGTGTGAAATTTGATTTCTCTTTGATTGTTTCTTTTCTTTCACTTCTTGTTTTGATCACAACGAGAGGGTGTATTGTTTTTATGATTCTTGCTTGTGTTGGTCTGATTTTCATTCATCCAAGAAGATAATTAGCAAGACGAGCATTGTGTTGAATTAATCATTATTCATATGCAAACAATAAAAAACATCTTCATGATTGATTGTGCATGTTAGAAGGCATCTCAAAAGTTTTAGCATCACATCAGGATTTGATTGAAAGAAATTGGTTTGAGGACATTCCTTATTAGTGCTTGTTAGTGGAAAGAAATCTCTCTCTCCCTTAGATAGATGTTCATCGAAAATAAATGACTGCTTATCATCTTTGATGCATTTTTGGGACTGAGTCATAATTCCATTTGTTTCACTTTCGTACACCCTCTGAGTAAACAACAGCCATAAAAATCAACGCTTAACTAAAATTTATCAGACTTTTTACATCTTTGTTAGCAAGCCTATATTAGTTTAAGGTGTAGGGCTTTGGAATAGGTTGAAAGGATAACTTTCCAAAGATATCAAACAAACTTAGTATCTGGTGGTAGGGAGAGTTAAATCCAATTGTTGTATTAGTCTGCCTGGGATCCCCCTCTCACACAGGGGTTACGCACGAGGTCGCATTCGGGTGAGCTACGGAGATTATCCCTCCGTGGTTTAACTGTTTGTAGTGGTCGGATCGTATTATGGGGATCACTTCAAGGTAAATCCACAATTACTGCGTGGAAGCCTTTTAGTTGATTTCGGGCTAGATACCCTACCCGTACGTTCGGATCGGACTGTCGACTGTACCCACCCAGGGTCTGACTATGATTTGGTGACCTTAGTGGCCATAATATTTATGGTCTTACACAAGGTGACGGTGAAGGGAAGTCTCACTGTACTTGGAACAGACGTTGGTCAAACTCACTCGGGCTCCTTGGAGGGTAAATCCACAATTACTGCGTGGAAGCTTGCACTAAGGCGTAAGTCCGTTAAGCAGGTCGCCAACGTAATTGCTCCACCCGCTCTATCCCCACCCCTTCCTATTTTGATCTCGCGATGTTGGATTTCATCACCAACTAGTGGTTTCATCGTAGGAAGGTTTGTTTGATTGATTGCTTCTCAGATTCATAGTGTGTGTTGTTTTTTTTACTTAGTGGACCTTTAGGTCGAGTCAGTGATAATGGCATCTAACCCTGGGAGTACCAATGGAGGAACCCCTTCTCCTGGGGAACCCTATACCTTTCCTTCGTTTGGAAACTTTGGCCCTCCATATGTTGCCACACTGAGTCTTCCAGGACTCACTATTGGATTACCAGTTTGGTTGTTCCCCACTCCGGTAATCCCGAATCCTCCCAATGTTTCAGTTGCACCTAATACTTTGGATGTCAATACACCACTCACACATCAACCTCATGTCGAATTTTCTCCTTCTTCGCCCATCAAGTCTCCTTCCATTTCTCCTTCTTTGCCTAGTGAAAGATCTAAAGCAAGTAGCCAGGTTGATCAGAAGAAGAAGAAACGAAAAGAGAAGAAGAAGAAGAACCTGAAAAGGACAAAGGCCCCAACAACATCAGATGTTGGCTCTAAGAAACCAGTTACTGTTAATAGTACTGAGAGTGTTGATGAATTCAACAAGAGTAAAATGAAGAATCCAAAACCCAAATTCCCTTGCAGCCTTTGTAAGGGTGACCACTTTCTGAGGGATTGCCCCGGTCTTACCCAGGTCTTAGAAATGTGGTCCTGCACGTCATCGGCCTCTGTCGGTCATGTTGATGATACCCCGTCAACTAGTGATCTTCAGGTTGGTAAGAAGAAGCAAACTGTCAAGTTCCCTTGCATGTTATGTAAATGTAATCATTACTCTCACCTTTTTCCTCGCATGGACAAGGCTTCTTCTCTTTTGGAAAAACTTCAACTTCCAAAAGGTTATCGTAAGATTTCCTCCGACCCATCATTGGTTGATGAACTAGTCAATCCGGTTCGATCCCCGGTCAGTCTGGTTGATCAGGTGGTCAATCTAGTTTCCTCCTCGATTGAACCACAAACCCAAGTAACTGATCCAGTTCCATCATCGATCAGCCCCGCTCTTCATCAAAAGAGTAACACCAAAGTGGTCGATCAGTTTCCACCCGTCGACCCCATTCTTCCTCTAAAGAATGCCAAAGTGGTCGATCCAGTTTCGCCATCGGTCGATCCCATTCCTCCATTGCGGAATGTCAAAGTGACTGATCCAGTCCATTCCTTGGTCAGTCCCACTCTTCCTATGAAGAGTGCCAAAGTGGTCGGGCCAGTTTCGCCATCAGTCGATCCCATTCCTCCGTTGAGGAATGTCAAAGTGATTGATCCAGTCCCTTCCTTGTTCAGTCCCACTCTTCCTCTGAAGAGTGCCAAAGTGGTCTATCCAAGTCCACCATTGGTTGACCCGATCCAATCATCGGTCGATCCTACTCTCCTTCTAGAGAGTAAACCCGATACTGCCCATGTTTTTCTTGTTAATACAGACTCTACCATACCAGGGGGCATTCCTCCTTCTCCTTTGAAACCCCCTCCAAGTAATGAGGCCATCCTTTTTTATTGGGGTGAGCTAACTGGACCTCGTCTTCCCTCTCACATTCCTTT
>ML794616.1:498430-509858 GCA_009831015.1 Picea engelmannii
AGAAATACTAATAAAACATTACCTCAAAAAATAAATATTTAAATTACAATTTAATTTTAATTGAAAGATTTACATTCTCTAACATAATGTTAAAGTAAATCTAAATTAAATGACAATTTTAAAATAACTTTGCACACTTATCAACATTCATCAATTTTTAATTTTAAAATTAAAAATACTCTTAAAAAAAACCTTCTCGCTGCCCTAAATTCGATTAGTTCTGTTATAGTATTTGTTCCTCAATACTATAGTCCAGAATTTTCCTCAAAGAAGGGCAAGGTAGGGTTTTACTCTCTCAAAAACGGGTAAGAAGATTATTTGTGGATGATTAGTTCTGTTATAGTATTTGTTCCTCAATACAACAGTCCAGAATTTTCCTCAAAGAAGGGTAAGGTAGGGTTTTGCTCTCAAAAACGCGTAAGAAGATTATTTGTGGATGATGGCTTCTTAATCCATGAATATAATCTTCTTCAATAATATTCTTATTATTTCTTATTTCTAGAAAATTATTTCTATTGTAATTTTTTTTTAAAGTAAGAGTTTTATATTACTTTTCATGAAGTAAAATTACATTACACTCATAGTAGGGATTCACTTGTACTGAATTGTCCCAAGGGGAAATTAATTCAGCTAAGCTCTATCTATGTATTCAGAATTAAATTTAAACACAATTTTCTGAATCGCCCTGTGGGGAAACCGATTTGACCAGATCCTTGTTAAAACTATAAGACAAAAAAGGAATTGTCTATTGTCATACAAAAAATTCACTGTGCTGAACTTTGACATGCTAAGAGGGATCTTCCAAAAAACTTAAACAGATAACAGAGTGCAACATGCATGATGAAACATGTATGCTTGCGTCGTCTCAAGTTCTGTGTAGTTCGCATGTGTCCGTCTCTTCCGCGAGATCCGTCTGGAGAGTTGGAGCAAGAATCGCCTATGAAGTAGTTGGGGCATCGGTCACCAGTCCTGGAGCATGCAATGAGCGAAGCAGGGTCGCAAGAAGAGATTCAATTTTCTCTGCGTACTGGTTCAAGTGCTCCAGCTGAAAGAGGAGGTCATCCACGTCTTGTCTAACCGTGAAGACCAAATCCTATAATATCGACACTGCGTCTCTGAATCCGACAAAAGAAGCACACTCCGAGCACATAGGCTCGTCCAAATGAGGTTCTTCCAATTGAGCATGGAGCTCCTCCACCTGAGCAAGGAATTCCTCTCGAGATGGCAAAGGGTCTGAGGGTGGCAAGGGAGCGGAGGGTGGCGGCAAGGGGGCGGAGGGAGGTGGGCTCGTTGGGTGGACCAAGGCCAGCTGTGAAGACGAGGCCATATCCTCGATTGGGCCAGGAACATAGCCCAGAGAATTGCCTTGGAGGTCGAACAACTCCACACGACATGCCCATGGCGAGGACAAAGGCGGAAGACCACTCTATCCTAGGGAGGATTGGGCAGAGGAAGGGGGCGAGGAGCTAGGCGACGGAGCGGGGATAGGCAGATGTCAGCTGGCAATGGCCACTTTGTTTTGGAACCAAATAGGTCCTCTCTTCGGCTTCCTACGGAGCCAAGGCATGGCCAACTGTGAGTGAAGGTGAGGCGGAGACAAGAATGGACAAACAAGAGTGAACAACGGGTAGATTGGCAGAGAAAAAATGCAGTGGATAGGAGAGACGAAATGGTGCGAAGGTCCCCGAGGGTGGTTATCATAAAAAGATAGCTGGAGGACAAGTTCCCACGCGCGCAGAGGTGACGACTTGCATCTTTTCTCCATCCCCCAGACAAAAGAATCAGAGGAGGCATGTTGGAGCAATTAGTGAAGAGCTCGCAGTAATGAATGTGAATTGTTCGCATTGGGGGGGAAGTTAAATGGAGGGGAGGGTTGCATGTGTTGGTCATGTGGTCTATGGAGAGGTGGCAGGCACCGTCTTCTCCCATCGACGCGTGGACCCTACTGGCACCACATCTGAGGTTATTTCTATTATATTTTTAAAAATTATGAAATAACATATTATTATTGGAGTGGTTGAATGAATTGATGTGACTACTTATTGTACACACTAAGATTTAGATCATTGAACAATACTTATGTTAACACATTAAAAACATTTAATTATTTAATTTTTGTTTGTTTGTTTGTAGCCTGTGGTTTAACAAACCGCTACCCAGAGGTATCTAAGTTGTCAAAATTACTAGGGGTTCGCATGGGCCAAACCAACCCTTAACATCTCCTCCTAAACCCTCCAAATCCCTCCAAATCTAATTGTAAGGAGATTTAACTTAATTATTTATATAATTAAGAACATGACTTTGATTTCATTAATTTTCCTGTAAATGCTTTTCATGATTTAGGAATTAGGATTCATCTTATCTAACTATTGTTTTTATTATATTTTTCTTAATTTATTTATATTAAATTAAATCTTTTGAAAATTAAAAATTAATGTTTAAAATTTAAAAACATAAATTGTTTATTTAATGATTGGTCAATGCTTGTGATAAGACCATTTTTATGTGGTTTTATACACAAATATAATTGGTTTTAAATATAATATGAATTTATCATTTAGTATAATTGTAGACAAGTAATAATCAACATAGATCTATCTTAATCTGGGATCTATCAAGCACCTCCAATCTTTCGAGGTGATTTTTTTTTTAGAATCAAAAACTTGAGGAAAGGTTAAAGGTTTGCACCTCTAGAGATTTGATCACTCTAGGCGCTTACTAGATTCCAGGTTAAGATGGATTTATGCTTGTGGTACTATATACGTGTTTTGATTATTACGTAGATTGATTAATTGAGTCGACTTGTTGTTTATATGTGTTTTTTTATTTATGTTGTTTATATGTGGCTGATTATTAATTCTCTCCCATACTAAAATGTAGAGAGCCTTTCGACACAATAATAGATATAACCATTTATTGTGACTGCTCTCAAATAATAGGAATAAATACAATTAAACTCATTAGAGGAGAGAGATCGACGCCATTAAAAACTTCTCTTGTGCATCAACATCCTATATCTTGTATTTTCTTGCCTATTGTGAGTCGAACCCCAGACCTTTTGGAATCGGTTCGATGACAAGCTTTACTGTTACTATTGCATACATTGTTTTTAGACTTGAAAATATTGCATACATTGTTTTAGATTTGAAAATATATTTTTTTAAATTAATTATGCCGAACACATATCTTAGTGATAGGTTTTCAAGAAAACCTGTCAATTGGTTGACAGGTTTTAGAAAAAAGCATGTCAATTACACAAAACTTGTCAACCAATACCACTACCTCATTTTCTCTACACATGTCGCTACTACTTTGTTGTACGTTGGATTGAACTTTGAATACCACTTCAATTGTCAAAGTTATCTATCCACCTATCCCTACTGTCACTTTTTACCTTTGTTGTCTGTCAGGCCTCATTTGTTGTATGTCAGATTCGATTAGGCATAACCACAGTTTTATGTTCCTTCTTCCACACCCACAACATGAACATGGGGATGACATCTCTACAATCCTTAACATAATTGTAGCCTAATCACAACCTATACAAGTTTCTCAAAAAATTCTGAGGAATCTATCCTGTGAGGGAATTTTGTGTAAGGTACAGAGTCTGCAAGTTGCTCAAAGGAAAAAATTATGGAGCAATGCTTCCATTTAACTGATTGTAGCTCAGATCGAGAAAATCAAACCCTATGAGAGAAGCTAAATGAACATGTATGCTTTTGGTGAGCTGATTCTTATTTGATGCAAGGTGGATCAAATTGATGACTATACCCAATGCTTACATCATTTCCCTTCCTTCATCCTTCTCACAACTGGATTATAATCGATATCCACAGATTCAACCTTCACGAGATAACTGGTATCCAAATATGTCGACACAATAATACAAAAAATTGATCAATATCATAGCTCAAGAGTGTCCATTAAAAAACAAACAAAAATTCTCAATCTGCATGTTTAATGCAATAAAAAAATTTGGATGTTGCTGCATTTGTTAACGAAATCAATGAAGCGCTCGCTACGACTATCAGAAGGGCCCAACAGAGTGATTTCCTGTCCATTTTAACAGACCGATCAAGGATTTCTGTGAGGGAAAGTTGGAAGAAACAAATCTCTGAAAGTCCAATGAAATCAAGGAACGGTATTTCTCCGGTCAATTATTTACCCAAAACACATTGTTTGTTCAGAGTCCATACCTTTATGGGAAGGCATGACCATAGTGTGTGGAATTTGGTTCCACGTGTCTTCTAAATAAGGTTCCAGGAAGATGAATGTTTGTTTCCGTCATTTTGACATAAAGAAGGTTCCAGGAAGATGAATGTTTGTTTCAGTAGTTTTGACATAATTACCTTTCATTAGAGCTGAGTAATAAAAATACACATCATTACATCTTATACATTATCCATTACATGGATGAACATTTAAATATGACATTTTTTTTTTTTTTTGTAAGTGAGTTTGAGAATCTGTATTACTAAAGAGGGGTAATGATACAAAAAAGGGGGATTCCCTGAGCTACCAAAATGGAAACCAGGCCAGGGGTTACCGAGTTGATTGTTTTGAAATAGGCAGGGGGTAGGACTGGACTACCACCCTAGGAAACCAGCCCAGTCCTACCATATCCAGTTTTTATTTGTATAAGCGCAACATACATGAAAAGGATAAACAAAATTACAGTAACAGAAGTTGAGATTGGCATACGACTGACCCGACTGACTTGACAATAGACTAACTAGACATTAATCCAGGATGATGATATTTTTCTTTCCTTCATTCCCTAGGCCTTTGTTCTCCTCCTTTTGGGGCACTGTGTGAGTCTTTCTAATATGTGTTGGCACTCCTTTCCCATCGGTTGGCGTGATGTCCATGTGATGGACATAGCGTAGGTAGAGGTGGAATTGGGCAGCCAATCGTTCTAGCTTGGCTTTCTGGTCCATCTCAACCTCAGTTAGTAGTCTGGTAGTGGTCTCCAGACTGCTGAGGCATCTCAAGATTTCATTCAGCAGCTTCATGTGTTCCTTGTTGTTCTCCCGTATAGTGTCCTCCCTCTCTGAGCTCACTTTGCCAATTAGAATATTTGTTTTCCATGCCATCTCCATCGTCTTGTGGTAGAGGGTTTCCCTGGGTTGCGTTTCTCTTGGGTCAGTTACCTAGTCTGCTTCCTGAGCCAGAGAATCCCAGGTTTTTCCCTTGCACTTTTCATTGATTTCCTTCTCCAACCAGGTAATGGTTGCCTTTCCTTTCGATGCAACCAAAGTATGAAATGTGACCTCTGCATCTTTTGTCATTTTCTCCATCCTTGAAAGTCGTCAGGGATTGTACGGTGTTCCCTTCCTCTGGGGGTTTCTTTTTTTGTTCGTTTGCTTCATTTGCACCATCTTGTCTGGTCTATAGCTTCTCCTTTGATGTGTTCTCAACCTGTTCATGTCTACCCCGGGGTTCCTCCTTTCCTTATCCTTGTGTCTTTTGGTAGCCTCTGCAATTGCGTTCTTCTATTTGCCTCTCTTCCTACTATTCGGTCTCTTATTGAACTTCCCCTGCTGCGAGCTTGTCCTTCCAATCATGGTCTTCCCGTAGAGGTGAAACTTCCCGTCCTTTTTTTCGGTCACGGTCCGTATGGTCATAATGACTCAACCGTTATTCCTATACTGGTACTTTCCCCTGCTCGCTTGATATCCTGCTTGGCCACTCCCCATACCTATCCCTTGGCGTAGTGGAAAGATACTGGTCTGTGTCAATCCTTCTTTCCTTACATCATTAGCTGTGTGTTGATTGTCGTCGATGCTTTCCCACAGGATTCCCCCGTAGATCTTACTGTTGACATGATATTGTTGTCGTGCCCTCGCCTGTTGTATGATTTGATCCTGCATTGTGATTGGTAATCGAGTGTTAGGAAGTCATGTCTTGCCTGGGTCATTTGAGCCTTTCACTTCCCTCCTCGATGTGACCTTCCTTGCTTAAACTGTTGGCTCGATCTTTTGTTGCTAGTTGGGTGCAATTTGTTCTAAATTGTCCTTGCGGGATGTTGGACCAGGTAGTATCTAGTTCCAGTCCTTCCATGTTAACCCTCTCATTGACAATTCTGTCCACCAGGCCATTTGCTGACCGACGAACCCAGTGCAACTCCACTGTGTTAATCGTTTGCAGATGCTCCTAGATTTTTTGTAGGGAGTGTGCCAAGCACCAGTGTTTCTGAACCTTGCCCACTCTGGTGTCGTTTTGGATTCTCTTCACCGTGTTGATGACCAGGGTGGAGTCACCTTCCATGATAGAGTTGGTCATCCTTTCTCATCTTAGAATTTCGAGATTGAGCTCCAAGGCTCCAAATTCCACTGCGTTGTTGGTTGAGTTACCCAGGCTCACAACATACAACATGATTATGTTTCCCCCACTATGTTTGATCACCCCTCCCATTCCTGTCATTCCTAGGTTTCCTTTTGCCTCCCCGTCAAAGTTTAACTTGAAGAACCCTCCCAGAGGAGGTGTGTAGTTGTGTGCTCCTAATTGGATTTGCAGTGGCCACCCTACCAGTGTGTTGTTGCGCTCATCTTTTAGGTGGAATGTTTCTAGGATTCGGGAGTCCTGGCCTGTGAGTTGTGCTCTTTCGGTTTGGCAGTTGTGGCTCTGCACTGTTTCTCAGATTTGTGAGATTATTGCTTCCTTGAGTTTCCCTTCCGGGAGGATTTCATTCCTGAATATGCGTTGGTTCCTTTCTTTCCATATTTCCTAGATGATCATCCCTGGCATGAGGTTCCAACAGAGGTTTACCATTTCATTTTCACTACAACTCTCATTCCAGTTGCTGATGGTTGCATTGATGTTACCGTGCATCCTATTGGACTGGCGGAAGATACCTGCTGCCTAGTCCCACATCTCTGCTGTGTAATTACATTCATCGAGGAGGTGATTCATTGTTTCTTCTTTAACTTGACAGAGGTGGAATCGTGATGGGCCTATGAACCCTCTTTTCCTTAGGTTTTCCCAGGTTAGAATTTGGTTGTGAAGTACTAGCCATTTAAACATTTTGATTTTTGGCCACTGGGGGCTGTCCCAAATCTTTCCCCACTGTTGCGTCGAGTCTTCTTGGTCCTGGTCTGTAATGTAATTCCAGAGTTCTTTTAAGTTGAATTCCCCTCCATTTTTCCTGCTCCATATTAGTTGGTCCTCTTCTTCTAAGAGTACAATTTTCCTTTTCCCCATTTCCTCCTCCACCTCTTTCATTATTGTTGCGATCCAATTTCTGTTTTGTGGATTGAGTTTGTCCCAGGTCCTCCATCTATCGTAGTCATTTTATTGTTTCCAGTAGTGATGGATTCTGGTTTTTCCTTGTGCTATCATCTCCTGTTGGAGTTCCTCCCTGTCCGAATTTTCCATTCTAGGTTCATGTTGCCACACGTCTTCCCCGAATCTGGTTGTTTTACCATTCCTCACTTCCCAGAAACTGTGTTTTTGGATCCAGGTTTTGTTGCGCCAGGCTAGATTCCAGATGGTTGATCCTTCTCTTGTGCCCGTAAAATGAATTCGATCTTGGTCATTGATGTCAGGGGCATACTTGGACTTCCAAAGGGTTGCCCACGGTGTTGACTTTTCTTTGACCCATCTCCACCAAAGTTTCACCCCATAGGCTTTGTTGGATACTTGTGGGTCTTGTAATCCGAGGCCTTCTTTGTATTTTGGTTTGAAAACCTTCTCCCAGGCCACCAGGGCCCATTTTTTCTTGCTTTCCGCTCCATGCCATAGGAAGTCCCTTTGGATGGCTCTTATTTTTTTGATTATTCATTTGTGAGCGGGAGACATTGACATCATATAGGTTGGAATTTCTTGCAGGACCGCCTTGGTCAGGACAAGTCTCCTCGCAAGGTTGAGGGATCTGTAATTCCAGTTTTTCACCCTCTTTTGTAGCTTGTTGATCACTCCTTCCCATGTTTCCATTTTGCATTCTCTATCTGTCAGGGGAATTCCCAAATATTTTGTTGGGAGAGTTTTGCGTTCAAACCCCAAAATATTTGCGAGGTTCCTTTGGATTGTTGGGTTGGTATTGAAGAAATATATCATGGATTTTCAGTTATTGATCTCCACTCCCGAGGCTTCCCCAAACTCATCTAAGATTCTTTTGTAGGCTTTCACTTCATTGACCATGGGTGTGCCCTGGAGTAGGGTTTCATCCACGAACTGTTGGTGCATGGAGGTAGGGAAGTTTTTGAAGGGTTTAATGCCTTTTATTTCCCCTACTGTTATTGCACCTTTTATGCTTCAATTGAGTCCTTCCATCATCATAATGAACATGAAAGATGATAGCGGGTCTCCTTGTCTGATGCCTCTTGAAGGCTAGAAGGGTTTGGCTAGGGCTCCATTTATTAGCAACGAGTAGCTAGTTGTTGACACTAGGCTAACGATCCAGTTGATCCAGTGTTGGGCAAATCCAAAAGCTTCCAGAGTCTTGACCATATAGTGCCAGTTGATTTTGTCATAAGCCTTTACTAGATCAAGTTGGATTATCATCCCTCCTTTCCTCTGGGTTTTCAGTGTGTGTATCAGTTCATGGGCATGGATGATGTTGTCCAAAATTTGTCACCCTTCTACAAAACCCACCTATTCCTGGGAAATCAATGAGGGTAGGAGAGGTTTCAGTCTGTTGGCTATGAATTTAGAGATTATCTTGTAAACCACATTGCATAATGCTATGGGTCTGTAGCATTCTGGGGTCCTGGCTTCATTTTCTTTGGGAACTAGAGTTATCATTGTGGAATTTAGCACTTTTAGAATGGAGGCCGAGCATCTAGAGTCTTCCACTACCCCATAGACGTCATATTTGACCACTTCCTAGCAATATTTGAAGAATTCCGCTGTGAAATCCATCTCGACCTTGGGCCTTTGCATTAGGCATCTTCTGGACCACTTGGTCAATTTCTTCCTTAGCGATGGGTTTGTTTAGTCTGATATTTTTTTCCTCGGTAACTAGCCTGGGGATGTACTGAGTTATCCTTTGTATGGCCTTCGTTCGATATTGGTTGGGTTCCTAGGCTATCCCATGGAAATGGTTTACCAGTATATTTTTTATCTCCTTATGGGACTCTCTCTCGATCCCATCTCGATCCCAAAATTTTAGGATTTTGTTGTGGGTTCTTCTAGCAATGGTGGTTCGGTGAAAAAGCCTTGTATTATTTTCACCTTCCTTTACCCACCTGATTATGGACTTTTGGTGCCATAGAGTCTCTTCCTGCTAGAATCTTACTTCCCATTCCTGGTTCAATTGGATCTCTTCCTTTTTTCGATCCTCTGTATAACCCTTGTCTACGAATATTTCCTGAAGATTCCTCATTCTATTTTCAATAATTATTTTTTCTTGGTTTATGTTTCCAAAGATTTCCTTGTTCCACTCCTTAATTTTAGGTTTGATGTACTGAAGTTTCTTGTAAAGTTTGAAAATCCTTGTCCCTTGTTCAGGTTGTGGCTCCCACCACCAATGGCTGATGTTCTCCTTGAAGGTGGGATGTTCAATCCAGAATTTCTCGAATCTGAAAGGTTTGTTTTTCGGTGCAGTTTGGAAGTTTTCTTCCAGTTGGACTTGCGAGTGGTCTGAGCCCCCCAGGGAAGGATGTTGCAGTCTAAAGTTAAACCTTGTAGGATGATGGACTCTGACACCAAGAATCTATCTATCCCCGTCGATATCTGATGTTGATTTATTTGTTTGTTGTTCCGTGTGAACTGGCCATTACTGGTCTTGATGTCCACCATCTCCACTATGTCAATGAAAGATGAAAAGTCTTCCACATCTCTATCCAGTCTCCTGGTGCCTACTTTTTTCTCTACAAGTATCATGATGATGTTGAAGTCCCCGTCCAGGATCCAATGGGGGTTGCTGGAGTGAGATTTTAGGTTTTCCAAGTCTAGGAGAATTCTTCTCTTCTCTTCCAACTTCTCGGGACCATACACATTAGTACATAGAATCACCTTTGTGTTACCTATGATTTGCATGCTTACCGAGAGTGTGTATCTAGTGGCTTCGGCTGCTAGTAGATTCATCACTTGTGGGTTCCACAGAGTGAGAATACCACCTGCCATCTTCTATCCTTCCACAACCAACATCTTGTACTTGCTCCATTGTTTTTTGCTGATTTTTCCCACTCTATCTACCAGACATTTTGTCTCTTGAATGAAACAAAGGTCTGGTTGTTCCTTCCTCAGTCTATTTTTAAGGATTCTTTATTTTCTTGGGTTGTTTAGGCCTCTAATATTCCATGTTATAATATTCATTTAAACATGTGGGGGGGAGTTGGGAAAGAGCTTCTTGAAATTACCTGAGTTTATCAGCAAGGCTCCTAGTTCTTGTAGGGCTATGTTGTTTGATTTCCTGCCTTTATTCCTTCATGTCTGCTTGGGTGAGATATGTGGTTGTCCCTCGCCTGCTTTGATTCCTAGGTGTCCTATCTCCCCATGTGTGCACTTGAGCCCTCTGAATTTTTCTTCCTCCCTTAGGAGGAATAGGTATTGGATGTGATCTAGTTACTCCGTTGGTACATTGTCTACACCCTACCTTTTCCATTGCTCCAGTATGTTTGAGAGATCTATTCCTTCCCTTTCCACAATATCTCTAAGGTCCGGATCTTCCATGCCTATCTCACTTGGTGTCATTTCTGCGTCTCCGTCTACCTCCTACATGGGTGTGTTGGCATCTCTGTTTTCTCCGTCCATAGGAGTTGTGCTACCCCCCTACTCCATCTGATTGCTTGGATTGTTTGTGTTCTCGTTTGTGGCTTGGTCCTTAGCTTCTTTAGCTTTTTCCTTTTCCTTTCCTCCTTCTTCCCCTTTGTAGGTTTTGTCTCGCCCTTTCATTCTGGTCCCGGCTTCCGGATTGCTTCCCATTGGGGTTTTATTTGGTTTCTTCTTTGCTCTGTTTCTGTGGTTTGGTTTAATAAACCCTTCCTCATCCTGCTATATTTTGGTGTTTTCCGCTTCTTGTTTTTTATTGAGAGGGCATTCTATGAATAGGTGTCCATGTTCATGGCATCTTCTGCATTTGAATGGGATATGCTCGTAATCAATGCTTTGTATCCATATTAAATATTATAATTACATATAAGAAGTTATTATAATTTAAATCCACACAGAATGTGAAAAAGAAGTTATTATGATTTAAATCCATATAAAATGTGAAAAAAAAGTTGAATAACATTAGCTCGTGTTTTCCTTTTTCCTTTTCACTAAATAAAAATTATATTATTTTAATAAAATTTTATAATAAGATTTATTTTAATTTAGATTTAATAAATATTAAAAGATAAAAAAATTATATTATTTTAATAAAATTTTATAATAAGATTTATTTTAATTTAGATTTAATAAATATTAAAAGATAAAAAAACTATATTATTTTAATAAAATTTTATAATAAGATTTATTTTAATTTAGATTTAATAAATATTAA
>ML794616.1:530194-541470 GCA_009831015.1 Picea engelmannii
AAAACCTTGTTTAACAGAGTAATATTATCCTAAGCACTATGTAAATGACTCGATATTGCAAACATATATAAAAATCTAACAACCACAATATAGATACAAAGAAAACTGGCTAGACAGAGACAAAACTATCAGATGAAAATATATTAGGGAAGGTACCAATACCAAACCCTTCCATTCTTATACTACTAAGCCACATTCACATACCTTTCAAAGGTGTGGATTAATTCTTCCAACAACCAATGTAACATTGCACAAAAGTCTCTATTTTTATAGAAACGACTCAATTTATAACTTCACCTTTTCATTTAGTTAGTTTCACAATTTTTTGGGAAGACCTCCCAAGTTAAAGTGCACACAAATCTCTTTTGACATAGAAACCACTCAATTTATACTTTCACCTTTGCATTTAGTTGTTCCACAAATTTATGAAAGAACTCCCAAGTTAAAGTAGTATGGATTTCGAATTTTAATAAGCAAAAAAATGAGCAGATGATGAATAATACTCTTTCTCTTAAACATTTATACACAATAAAATAAATCTGTACTACAATTCACCGGGACTAGTTTGGTCAGTGAAGTTATAAATGCTATTAAACATTGATCTCAAGTTCAATATGTCGCCTTACATTACAACACCAACAACTCTAATAGTTTTATGATATTTATATTTGGCGTTTGATACAGATCATCAAATTGCCTCATATCTGTTTGATTCGGGTGGTTGAAATACAATTTGCATTACTCAATTTGAATTTGAATTTGAATATTTGGATAAATTCATAGCTCTGATAGTCAAGATTACAATTTACAATTTCTGAAATACCAACTTTATATTCAAATGAAAATTTCAACCAAAATGATATAATAACCCTATTCCACATATTATTGTTCACCAAATCTTTTTGCAAAACTTACAATTTGAGGATAACAAATATTTATATAGTTGTAACATTTAATGAAATATAAGTTTCCTTCACCAATTTTTCTTTTTAAATTTGCAATACATAACTCATATGTACCAAACTAGCATTTAATGAAATATTCGTCTCTTTCACCAAAAATTTCAAAATCTCTTGCAATTTGACAACTAATATATACAATGCAGCCATTAATAAAACACAAGTTTAGTTCACCAAATCTTTTAGAAAATCTTACAATTTGACTACGTACAATGTTTAATGAAATTAATAAAATACAAGTTTCTTTCACCAGATCTTTTAGAAAATCTTACAATTTGACGACCAATATATACCGTTTATTTTTTCTCCATATTTAGAAAAGTAAAAATAAATTTAAGATACTATTTGTAAAATAAATACAACTACAAAAGAAAAATTTTGTATTCTCCATCCTCTAATTTCCTCAAATTGTAAGTAAAATGTATATATATGTATATCTTTTAATGATCTATAAACTTGAATTTAAATTATTTCATTTAATTTTCTTTATGTTTAATAAATGTAAAGTAAAAATAAATTTAAGATGATATTTGTAAAATCAATACAACTAAAGAACAAAACATTTAATCATATCCATATCAAATTGACTAAAAGTAAAATATTACATGTTTCTACTATACTATTATAGAAACCTAATAGTTATTGATAACAAATTCATATTCAAATTTTTAGCATTACAGTTATAAAGAATTATCAAATTATAGTTATTGATAACATTATTTATTTTTTTACTTTTAATCGAATTATTTATTTTATTGAAAATCATTTTACACTATGTTAAAGATAGATAAAGATTCAATTGAAGACATATTGTAAATTGAACATGAATATATGCCCTCGGATTCTATAAGAATGATTATTATGATTTAAAATTCATTTAAAGACTTACATAAAAAATAAAAATAAAAACAATTAGTTCCTCTTGTTTAAGGTTTTCAACTGAGATTGGTCTTTTAAAATGTCACTTCTTTGTATTGGATGGTGCATGTATGTGATTTTTAGTCGTACTATAATGTGTTGCTATTACGTAGGTTTTAGTTATATGCTTCATTTATTGTACTTTTATTACTTTGGCATTCCTATTCGCCCGTTTAGAGGGTATGCTAGTTTAACGATTGCATTAAGCATGCTTGTACATTTGTAGTTTCATGGGAGATTATGAAAGTGATTTCGTTTCATGAAAAAAAACCTAAATTTATTTTGGGCTCGAGCATTTTTAGCATATAGCTCCATAAGAAGTTGGTTGTTATCACACGCCTCCATAAAACTGTAACGATCCTCCTCGTTACAACGAAAAACCTCTTATAACAAGTGCAATTTTTTTTTTTTGTGTGCGTGTGTACACGGGTAACAAGAAAATATACTCTGCGCTGCCACATGATGATGAATCATGACACATGCAACTACGATATCAACATAAGGATCTAAGACGCACCTCAACATCTGCCAGCAATGAACAACAATCAAACGAAAAAATAAGATTGACTACCCGGTCATCCTACCCTGCAATGGTTAGGAGCTCCAAGACACATAAGCAATGTTGAAGCCTAGGTTCCCATCGATTTTAACCATTTAAGGTCTCAGGGCTAGCGACTGTTCTGAGGAACATGGAGGTGTCTACATCCCACCCAAACAACAAGTCCAAGCCGACTAAGCTAAAGACAACATCATGATCATCCAGGCACAATCATCATAGAAAGGACACATGTATCTTGCACCTTCACAGTGATCGAGAGCACTATCACATTCGTGCATTAGTACAATTTACAACACCAATTACCTATCTAATTTAACCAGTCTAGGGTTTGCAATCAAGTCTTCGTTCTCCTTACAAATTTAATATTATTACCACCTAAAAGAACAATTCCATACTAATTCCAACAATTATAACTAAACATCGCTCATGAGTGCAAGGAACAATCAATCTACTTAATCCACCATTCGTCGGAAAATAAATCCTATTAAATAAGAGAATAATAACCGAGTTAAAAATCTACAAACGCATATACATGTTTCTTGTAAAAAGTAGAGATCTATTTACACCCATTTTTAGAGCTCTTCCTAAGTTAAGTTCAACCATGTCTAATCATATATCAATTCATCATGCTAAAGTAACAAGTACCACTCTTATGCGGCGCAACTAAATATCTTTGAAAATGACTCGCCTTAATTAAGCAGTGCAATAAGAATTCATTACCAAAATTATATCCAGTAAGATACCATGAGGAGTTCAACCTAAAAATAAATTGAATAGATGTCAAATGCTTTATTTAAATCCATTTAGAGGAATTAAGAATATCTACCTTTAATAAGAAAACTTCAAGGACTAAGTGTTGGCTTAAGACATTAATATAAGGAATTGAAGCAACATCCCCAAAAACATAAGGAACCCTAGGTCAACTTACAAAATCGATAAGAACTAAGGAAAACTAAAGTCTCATCGACAATAAAAAGGGGCTTCAACTATTAAACTACAATTCCACAATTAAGAAGTAAGAGGAGGGTCAAACTTCAATAGTTAGCATAAGGGTTTCAAAACCATTACATAACCACTGAAATCAAGGATCAATTTAGTGAGCAAGTTAAGGGCCTCATCCAACCTTCATATCCAATAAAACAATAGCCATGGTCATAATACAACATGGTGGTTTCTCACTATTTGACCTCACCAGAGTACCATGGTTGCTTGAGTTAAAGGACCTTTCATAAATATAATTTAATGATTTAATAACGTTGGAATGCTAGATGGCGGAAGCTGCAACCGATACACGCTGCTACCCCCATAGGAAGGCGTTGTCCTTCAATACCTTCGCTGCCCATAAGCCATGCACTTACAACCACGTGGATGTGGGAAGGTAAATCCCTCGGATCTACCCAGAAAACATGACAGAACCAGCTGGCTTCCATAAATGGGGAGTGTGGTCAACATTACTACTCAACAATTGACAAAGATGAGTATTAAATTCACTGTTGAAGAATAGATTTAATTGTTGTTATTAAAATAAATTGTTGTCTCGCGCCATTAGCATGATCACTTGCCATTTAATAATTTTTGACTGTCATTACATAAACCGGCAATGCCAGGAAAGGAAAATGCAGACCATCTAATTGATTTCGGGTACACCACTGACCACCGGCTGGGAGGATAAATTGCGGTTCTACACAGTCATTTTCACAGACGAATCAATGCACTGATAAATTTATGCACATGGGCGAAACAATAAAATGGATAAGAGTTACTGGATGTTAATCAATCTATAAGGCGAGAGGCTGGCATTTAATAATAATAAAAAAAACTATCATGATAAGACGGCCAGGGATATCAGTGTGTCCCGGGAATGAAGGTCAATGAAGTAAGACCACGATCGCACCAAATTCAAGTTGGTTATAACATGCAAAATCTAAAATAGCCAAGGGCTACAATCATCATCCACGTGCCCATAATGCTGCCATACTGACTGTTATTACGGTAAGGCCGATTTACGCGGTCTCAGAATAGTAGATTATGTCAAGACTTGAAAGATTTCCACTAGTCACTGAATGTTATTTAGTGATCTGGACGACACACTCTACTCACAGTCTTCTTGCAACCACACTCTCAACGCAGGTTAAAAACAACAGATACGGTGTTGAAAGGGATGCAGGCCTACCATGAGAATTCATACAAGAGCTAAAGGCAAACACAGGTAACCATTTGATAAGGATGAAGGGTAAAGCCAAGCAAACAAAGTGCAGAGAGACATGTAACAGTTCGGGGGGGTTAATGCCTATTCAATAGACAACAATAAAACTCCTCACTAGCATTCTCTCTAAAAGTAAGAAAAATCCTCTAAGCCGACAAGACTATTCACTCTGATCTACCCTCTCGCATTACGGGAGTAGATTTAACCCATTCCTCGGCTAGGATCCTTCCAAACACTTGGAACTTAAGAACAGGTGCTCATCGTCAGGATTTGTATAACAAA
This sequence comes from Picea engelmannii, assembly GCA_009831015.1. Classification (NCBI taxonomy): domain Eukaryota; kingdom Viridiplantae; phylum Streptophyta; class Pinopsida; order Pinales; family Pinaceae; genus Picea; species Picea engelmannii. The sequence goes on from ML794616.1 coordinate 535,119, forward strand.
AATTATATAAACATTACGAAATGCAAGTCCCCACCAGTTATCATTTGAGATGAGACTTATCGATTCCTTGATGGCAGTGATTACATAAAAAAATAACGGAAATGCCATTCCCATGATCTATCATCAGAGATAAAATTTATCGAGGATAATTTGTATTAAGGCATTATTCATTTAACAAATTGAATGAAATTTCGTTTATAACCACTGGAGGTAATACTAGGTATTTTCTGTGATATATAAGTAAATTTAAGATAGTCTAAAATGTTCAATAACCAGAGTTATACTCTGTTAGTGAAAAAATTCATTCATCGATACTGTCACTCCTCAGGCAATAAGGTAATAGCCATATTTACTTACTATTGGAAGTATTACATTCGATTCTGGTATTATACAGAAACATGGTTAATTACCAATATTTTATCAAGAAGCCCTTCAATAGCTTATTAGTTGTATTTCATACAAAAGAAACATATGTAATATAAACTTGTACATGATTTACAACAAATAATACCTTGTCACATGAGAGATTTAAATAAAAATAGCAGTTACAGTAGTTACAATTATAATCGTCAAGTAAATAAATAAAAACAACCATTCAATCCATTGCATCTGATATTCTAAACCCAACATAAGTCATAATGCATTCTATTCTACTAAAATAAAAATAATATCGTTGCCTTGTCGCCTGCCTCGAAGGACGTCTGCGTGCTCCATGACGCTTCTGCTCGTCGACCGTTGAGACTACACTGGTACCTCCCAGCCAATGCTAGGGGTACTCTGCTTCCCCCTTAGCCGCCCGAGCCACAAAGCGGCCACACACTATCCAGATGGTACGTCTAGCTCCCAGCTCGCCTCGCAAGGCCGAGCTACCACTCCTCTCCGAGCTGGGAAATCCCAACTCCCACAAGTAAATCAATCAAGTCACTAATCCAGCAGTGTAACGTTACGCTAACAACCCATCATTTTCTTCCTCCTCCTTCCTCTCTTTTATAGAGTTTTAGAACTTCCATTCTTTCCCTAAATCTCATTTAATTTAAGTTTTAAATAAAAATATTCAAAATTTCTCTTTCGTACAAGTGTCATTCATCCCCCACATTCCTCCAATAGTTATTTTCTTTAATTTATTAAATTTTCTTATTTCCCTCACCCACCTAGAGTTACTCCTAAATTTACTCCTAGGTGTCCCTAGATTCCCTTACAGGTTTTAAAGACTTTCCCTAAAATGAAGTTGCTAATTTAGTTTAATTTAGAAGGTTCTTAATTGCAGATTCTTTACTAAGTTGACCTCCCGCTTTTTACCATAAGTTTCCCTCTTTCCCTTTTTATGTTACCTCCATCCCCTAGTTTCCTAAATTTTATAATTTCCCTCTTTCCCCTTTTTATTAGAGCTAAAAACGACAGTTTCAATTTAACCCCTTTTCCCTTTTATTATTAATTCAACATCTTTTAAAACTATCAAAAGTTAAAAATAATTATTTTCTTCTTTATATATATATATTTTATCCACCGATTTTATTTAATTTCTTACTCTCTTCATTTTACCCCAAAATTTATGAATACCAAATTATTACGTAAGGGGTTTGTATTTTAAATTTTATTATTATAATTTTATATAGATATTTTCTCAAGGGTAGACAAAATCTTACCCCCTAGCGAAGTTTTTAGACTTAGGACTTAGATTCTGAACTAGGCGACATTTAATTAGGGGAGTTGTTTTAAAATTTCTTAAAGTGTTGATTGTCTTAGGGCCATCTAGGTTTGTTCCTTTATCATCATCAACGCGACGTGCCCTTCAGGACGCACTATGTGCTCCGAGGGTGCCACTTGCCTCTTTTGTTTCTTTGCGTAACGTGCCCTTCAGGACACACCACGTACTCCAAGGGTGCCACTCGCCTCATCTGTTTATTTGCACGACGTGCCCTTCAAGATGCACCACATGCTCCAAGGGTGCCACTCACCTCTTGACTGATTGGTAGACATCAATAACCCCTGGAGTCAACACTCCACTAGGTGAACTTGTGGGAGACTAAGGGCTTCTAAGGAATAAGGCCCCTACCTTATTGCGCGCCCCTTAGAATCATCGTGAGCGACTGTCGCAGTCTACCCTCATGGCATCATGGGTCCTCTTGAACTAGGTAATCATTAACCTACAGTTCGAGCCATGGCAGGAGTGCTAGTAGGCTATGGCAGGGTTGCTGTCCACACCTCTCCCTCAACCTCTCTGGTAGTCATGTGTGACCCCTTTACTCCATATATGAGTATGGTCGGCAAGCTATCGTCAGCCTGCATCATCAACAAATCATGTCAGAACATGACCACATCATATCATCTATTCAAAACGTATTAATATCACAGTAAATCAATCAAACCCCAATAGCACACTCCCTGACTCGATCCGAAGTCCAAGGGTTCCATCGATGCCTCTACATCCTCAAGGTCCAAAACCCTGCACACTCAGTAAAACCGAGTCAATAGCACCTGTCTATGTCAATGTAGTAAAACAACATGTCATCTACCCATGACGCATCATAATCAAAGTCAAATGTTTTAATTTCATAATAATCCAGATCACTTGCGAGCAAGTGTCCTCAAAGAATAAGTTTGCTCAGTGCACCAGAGAGAGATGTTACATACACCCCCTCTTGGTCTAAACTTAGTCCCGAAGTTTCATAGTATAAATTCCAAATAAGTGTATCATATGTCTATCTATCAAACAAAAATGGAAACTGCTGGCGCATATCATATGCGTCCTACCAGGTCGTCGAGTGTGGACTATAATTGTCCCACTGGAACTTGACTTGATCCACCATTCGACGTCGTAGCTGTCGAACACGATGATCCAAGATGCGGACAGGATTAGACATGATCACTCCCTTGTCCGATACTTGCAAGGAAATCATGTCAATAACATGTCTAGGATCACTAATATAATGTCTCAAAACAGATACATGAAAAACATCGTGCATACGCCTTAAGGAATCAGGCAAGGCTAGTCGATAGGCCACGGGCCCCTTTCTCTCCACAATCTCAAAGGGTCCCATGAACCTAGGAGAGATTTTATCTCCCTTTCCAAACTTGATCGAACTCTTATGCGGTTTAACCTGCAAGAAGACTCGATCGCCGACCTCATAACTACAGTCGACTCGGTGCGCATCGACATAACTCTTCTATCGATCCTGCGCTTCTTTAATCCTTTGTCTTATTGTTTTCATTTGTTCTTCCATTTCTTGGATCACTTCTGGTCCCACTAGGACCATATCCTCAAGCCGATCCCAACTCAAGGGAGTCCGACACGGTCGCCTGTAAAGAAACTTGAAGGTTCCATCTTAATGGTGCTCTGGTAACTGTTGTTGTAAGCGAACTCTACTAGAGGCAAGAATTCTTCCCAATGCCTTTGTTGGTCCATCACGTACATGCGCAACATGTCCTCCAAGGTTTGGTTCATTCGTTTGGTTTTCCCGCCAGTCTCTGGGCGATACGCAGTACTAAAGTTAAGTTGGGTTCCCAAGGCCTCTTGGAAACTCGTCCAAAATCGTCCAGTAAACACTGATCCTCGATCGGATATAATCATTTTAGGCATGCCATGCAGCCTCACAATCTCACTGATGAAAACTCTAGCTATGTCTAGTGCCTGATACATCGTATGCACAGGAATAAAGTGAGCACTCTTCGTCAGAGTGTCTACTACTACAAAAATCGAGTCATGTCTCCTTTCCATCAGTGGCAATCAAACAATAAAATCCATCGAAATAACCTCCCATTTCGATTCCGGAATGGCATGTGGTTGAAGTAATCCTGCTGGGTGTCTATGTTCAGCCTTTACCTACTGACACTCTAGACATCTAGCCACATAGTTGACTATGTCAGCCTTCATTCCCTTCCAGAAGAATAAGGGTTTAAGGTATGCCCTCATCTTCGTGACTCCCGGGTGAGCCATGTAAACCGCTCTATGAGCCTCGCTCAGGATCAACATCCTCAACTCTTCATTTGGCGATACGTAAATCCGAATTTTAAACCTCAACAACCCTTTGCTATCAAAAGAAAATCCCTCAAGGGTAGAAAAAATCTTACCCCTAGCGAAGTTTTTAAACTTAGGACTTAGATTCTAAACTGGGCGACATTTAATTAGGGGAGTTGTTTTAAAATTTCTTAAAGTGTTAATTGTCTTAGGGCCATTTAGGTTCGTTCCTTTATCATCATCAACACGACGTGCCCTTCAGGACGCACTACATTCTCTGAGGGTGCCACTTGCCTCTTTTGTTTCTTTGCGTGATGGACCCTTCAGGACGCACCATATGCTCCAAGGGTGCCACTCGCCTCATCTGTTTATTTGCGCGACGTGCCCTTCAGAATGCACCATGTGCTCCAAGGGTGCCACTCACCTCTTGACTGATTGGTAGACATCAATAACCCCTGGAGTCAACACTCCGCCAGGTGAACTTGTGGGAGACTAAGGGCTTCTAAGGAATAAGGCCCCCGCCTTATTGTGCACCCCTTAGAATCATCGTGAGCGACTGTCGTAGTCTGCCCTCATGGCATCATGGGTCCTCTCGAACTAGGTAATCATTAACCTACAGTTCGAGCCACGGTGGGAGTGCTAGTAGGCTGTGGTAGGGCTGTTGTCCACACCTCTCCCTCAACCTCTCTGGTAGTCATGTGTGACCCCTTTATTCCATATGTGAGTCTGGTCAGCAAGCTATTGTTAGCCTTCATCATCAAAAAATCATGTCAAAACATGACCACATCATATCATCTAGTCAAAATGTATTAATATCACAATAAATCAATCAAACCCCAATAGCAAACTCCCTGACTCGATCCAGAGTCCAAGGGTTCCATCGATGCCTCTGCATCCTTAAGGTCCAAAACCCTGCACACTCAGTAAAACCGAGTCAATAACACCTATCTATGTCAATGTAGTAAAACAACATGTCATCTACCCATGATGCATCATAATCAAAGTCAAATGTTTTAATATCATAATAATTCGGATCACTTGCGAGCAAGTGTCCTCAAAGAATAAGTTTGCTCAGTGCACCAGAGTGGGATGTTACAAAAACTCCATTTTTTCAATTTACAGGTTTAGAGAAGTGATTTTTCTCAATCGTAATAAAATTGTGAAAGAGATTAAAGCTTGGAGCAATGGATCGGTTGATGAGATTGACAGAGGGAAATCTCCATTGTAGAGGAGAATCACCAAGATTCCATTGTGCATAGTTTAATTCAACTATAGTTAAGTGCTCCACACTATTGGTATGGTGCTCCAATTTCCCTGTAAGTTTGTAGCCCATATCTTTATTTTGAATCATCTATCTCAATGTATGTTTTAGATACTGGCATAATTCTTTCAATTTGTTTTCAAAAGTTTTATATATAGAGAGAAATATATTTTATCTGAGGGGAATAGGGTATGTATATCTCCGAAGCTTTTATCAATCAAATTGTTGAATAGAGGGAGTCCCTTGTTTCATAAACAAAATGATCTCATACAACAATTTGGTATCTAACTTGACCGTGAATTTAAAATTAGATTATCATCATCATCATCATCATCATTATTATTATTATTATTATATATATAAACTAACAAACAAAAGTAGATGGATTACAAGAATCCAAAAGAAACAAATTAAACTTTAAATATATAAAGAGATAAATTTAAGCACTATAGTTGGGATTGGAGCTTATGTTGAACCACTTGTCTTGCACTGAGGTGGGAGATAATGGTTGTTTGTTTATGGGAAAAAATCCGCATTGTTCACCTAGACAGGCACCCTTGATTTTCTCAATATGAGAAACAACCTCCCTCATGTGTGGTCTATCATGCCCTTGACACCCGACATTTATTTACCTTTCATAAAGGACAAAGGTAAGACAATTCACTAGTTCACTTAATTTATCAACTTGATGTTCTATGAACTTGCTAGGCACTGTGTGCTATATGTACCGAACAAGATTGTTTAAAAAAAACATGTTAATTTCCATGTGAATAATTTGAAAACAATAGTTCACTTAATTTATCAACTTGATGTTCTATGAACTTGCTAGGCACTTTGTGCTATATGTACCTAACAAGATTGTTTAAAAAAAACATGTTAATTTCCATGTGAATAATTTGAAAACAATATAGATATTTATTCTAATGTAAATTAAAAAACAACAAACCATGAAAATAAAATGATTTCATCACAATTAAACAATAGAGAAAACATATTATGTTTTTTTTAATATTCTCCTCACCCTCATCCCTCATAATATGAGGGTGAGGGTGGGGGTTGGGGGAATATTAGAGAAAACATATTATGTTTTTTCTAATATTCCCCCCATATATATATATATATATATATATATA
>ML794616.1:545462-567812 GCA_009831015.1 Picea engelmannii
TTTAGATTTTTTCTAAAGCCTTTAAACAAACCTTTCCAAAAATTTGAAGTAAACTTTGGATCTCTATCTGAAACTATTGTCTTAGGCACTCCATGTAACCTGACAACTTCCTTTATGAAAATCTCTGGAATATTTGTTTCCTTGTGTGTAGTCTTTACTGGAATAAAATGTGTTGCTTTAGTCAATTTATCCACCACCACCATGATGGAATCATGGTGCTTCACTGTTATGGGAAACTTAGTAATAAAATCAACTGTAACTACTTTCCACTTCCATTATGGAATGGGCAATGGTTGTAGCAAACCTACTGGGTGTCTATGTTTTGTGTTTACCTTTTTACATTCTAGACATCTGGCTATCTAATTAGTCACCTCCTTCTTCATTCCCGACCAAAAGTATTGTCTTCTCACAAATGCAATTGTATTATAATATATTAGGATCTCGACATATGGCACATTGCACATTTTCTTTAGAAATGCATTTTCAGCTCATTGGAATTCGACACAGATACTTTTCCCTTGTACATGAGAATTCCATATTCTTTCAGCTCATAAAAATTAAATTTATGCTGAAAATTACCTTGTTGTAATGTTTCTTTTATTTTCACATATTGCTGATATGAATTCGCTGCTACCATAATTTGATCTTTCAAATATGTCCTATACATGTTGATGTCTTCCACATGCACTTCATGAGCTCTCCTGCTAAGTGGATCAACTACTTGATCTACTTTGCCTTTTATATGTTTAATTTCGAAGTCATATTCACTCAGAAATTCCAGCCATATAGTTTGTATGGCATTTAGTGTTGGTTGTCCAAACAAATGCTTTAGACCATAGTGGTCTGTCCTTAGTTCGAACTTCTTACCCATAAAATAATGCCTCCACATTTTCAATGCATGTACAATTGCTACTAACTCCAAATCATGTGTAGCATAATTCCTCTCACGCTCTTTTAATTTTTTGGACTCGTAGCATACCACATGGTCCCTTTGACCACAAACTCCACTAAGTCCTTCCTTGCATGCATTGATGCACACAATAGAATATTCATTTGGATCTGCAATCTTCAATATTGGTGCACTTGTCAATATTTCCTTCAACTATTGAAAACTCTCTTCACACTTGGAAGACCATTCAAATTTCACTCCCTTCTTTTGCAAATAAGTGTTTGGACTTGCAATTCTTGAGAACACTTTTATGAATCTTCGGTAATAACTGACAAGACCGTGAATGATCTAACCTTTATCAAATTCTTTTACGTTGACCATCCTCTAATGGACTCTATCTTCTCAAAGTCAAATTCTATCCCTACTATTGAAATTATATTCCCTAAGTACTGAATCTTCTTTTGGTAAATAATGCACTTACTTAACTTATCATACAATTTATGCTCTCTTAAAACTTGCAACACCATTCTTAAATGTTTCTCATGTTTCTCTTCTGATTTAGAATATATGAGGATATCACTTAAGAATACAATCACAAACTTGTCCAAGTAGTCCCTAAACACTCCATTCATCAGGCACATAAAAATTGTTGGGGCATTTGATAGCCCAAATTGATCCAGGTGGATATTGGTGGCCACCCACCTATTCCAACTGGCTCCTCTTGTCCATTTTTAGTTCCGCAAGCTCTTCCACACTTCTTTGTAATTGTGATTTCTACACTTCTGGGGCTATGTGAATCCCTACACATCTTCCAGGTGGATAGTAGTGGCCTCTCACCTAATCCAACTGGCTTATTTTGTATGTTTTCATGTCAACACATCTTGTTGTACTTCCAAGGCCGTTTTGGAGCACTAAACATTTTTTTTTGGCTCACCATAGTCAAACTATAGATGAATTCAGAGTTTGATGGCAAAATTTTTATCTCTTTGAAAGACCTTTCTAATGGGCTATCACATGCCTAAAATAGAGGTTGTATGCAAAAGTTACGACCCCAGGAAGTTGAGGTACCAACTTATCCATAGGGGCCCACATGAATTTTGGCATTTCACCTTCTAGGGTTAGTTTTTTCGATGTCTAGGGTTTTGGAATTCATGAGTAATATAAAAAAGGTCTCTGGAGCCTCATTGTAACCATTTTTCTTAGACGGATGCGCGTAGCAGCCACATCTCTTCTCAAAGATAACTACCACCATTCGATCAAGTGTTTCAGTTTTGCAATTTTAAAGTTTCATCCTATTTCATTTATTCAATAGAAGATATTGTTCACTGGATATATTTTTTGTTCTTCATATCTTTGCGTTTATTGTATTCATTTCGTTCCACTCCTAAATCTAGATCAATGGTATCATGGTGATTTGCTCTTCATTTATTTTTCTTCTTGCATGTCCTCAAAAAGCCCTGGGTACAAGAAGTTGGGACTCAAACCAATTGAGTCATTGCAAGATTAGTAGTGACGAGCCCAAAAAAAACCCATGGGGGATGAAAATAAATATGATGGAGCAGGAGATCCTATTAAGATGTTGCTCGAGGAAGCCCTCGCACGACAAAGGAATGAAATGATGGAAAACTTTGTGCAGATCCTTCGACGACTACCCACATGAGAAGCATCTTCATCAAGTGGCCATGCAACCCCCTTCAAGGTATAGGTAAATTTTGATATTCCATTATTTGAAGGACTGATAGATGCGGATGTTGTAGATAAATGGTTGAATCTGCTCGAAGGGTATTTTTTGGTTCACAATTTTTCCGATAGGGAAAATATTACTTTTGCACTCCTTAAGGTCGTCCCCCATGTTAAGGACTGGTGGGATACTTACTCTCAACAAAGTTTCATAGAGGAATCTGCAATATTTGTGGTGGCCCCTACATGGGATTCCTTCCGAGACGCCATTAAATAACAATACTACCCTATTGGAAGCTACGAGTACTAGTATACCAAATGAACCACCTTGTGTCAAGAAAGGGACTAGACAGTACCAGATTTCACCAATATTTTCCATACCTACACACCAAATTGAGTATCAAAGACTCTGAGTGACATCTGGTGCTCAAATACCACGGTTGTTTTCATTAATACATTCAAACATAAATGGATTTTTTGGCCACCGCCTCATTGGGCACGACTTATAGATATGCTGTCAAGAATGAGCAGAAATTTAAGTAGAAGAGGCGAGAGTTTGTATCTGCAAACTCCTCATAGTCAAAGCACGGAAAAGGTGGCCCCTGTTGATTTTTCATAAGCTAGGTTAAACATGAAGTTCATTCCATTTTATCATTTCACTTAACCATAAACAATAATGTTGCAGAAACCAAGGTCACAAGAAGAAACACCATGCACAAGAACACAAGAAGTATCCTGGGAAACCCTTCTCAACAAGGGAACAAAACCTAGCCAAATCCTTTGCTATAATCTTCAAGAGAAAGACCTTCACTACCAAGAAATACCTAACACACAAGAGGGTGCTTAAGCCCTAGAATACTAGTGCCCAAGAGAGGTGCACACCTTTTACCAAGTAGATGTATTTGCTGTAATTTCCAAACACACAAGAAAGATATGATTCCGCAATGGGGAATCATCTCTTACTGATACTAGACTTGTCCAATCAACAAAGGCATCTATTGGCTCAACAGGGCCGACCTCTCTAATTTCCTTTATAATTTATTATTATTTATAATAATTAATATTAATATTAATTATCTTTTACACTTATTATTAGACATATTAAGGTGGGGCCAACCTGTACCCTTTAACATAACAATTAGGGTTACAGGTAGGTCTGACTCTTGAACAATATATAGCAAAGGATCTGATACACCCACTAGTGCTCATCCACTAGGGGCACATCCATAGGGATGTCATATCTTTGATTCACTGCATTACACAGAAGAACCAGATCTTCACAGGTTCACATGTGCTCGTCCACAGGCACGTCCACTCTATGGATCTTCTTTCCCACGGACTCACATAGGAGAATCATCTGGAGTATTCTAGTCAACTCTGTTTCTCAAAGGAGGCTAGTGCATCATCTTCATTTATGTTCTCATGACGATGTAACCAACACTTTGGGATTTCACACGTTCACCTTGTGCTCAGCCACATGCACGTCCTTACTCAACAGATCTCCTTTCCCACTGGATAATCATCTGGAGTTATTCTCAACTCTCTAAATGGAGGAGTTCATCTCTACGTTCCCAACTCTGTCTCAGGAAGGAACCACATACCCTTCTTAGGGGCTTTCTCTCAGGTTTGTAAGCTGAGAGAAATACTTCTAATAGTTGCAATGATCCACACCTCACAGGTTTGTAAGATGGAGAATGCATCACATAGATGCCATCATTAAAATCCCCAAACCACACATCAAGGGGCCGAGCCAAGATGGACACTCTCAGGACAACTAGTCCAAGTCCAAGCCGCAACACAAGAAGGGAAATGAGAATATGAAGGACATGAGAAAATGGTGTGAGTACCATAAAATCCCTTGGCACAACGCTGAAGAATTTCGCTCCAAGCACTCACTCATGGTTGAGTTGAAGGCTTCTGATTCAGAGGTTGATTCTGATTCTGAATCAAATCTTGAAGGAGGGAAGAAATTATCGATGCTCAACCTAGTGCCACTGTCTCTACCACCAATGTCTGGCCAATCAAGCCAAAAGAACCAGAGGAAGGGGAACACCTCTTTCACTCACAGATGTGGGTAAAGGGGGCTCCGCTTCATTTCATTTTCGATAGCAGTAGTCAGAAGAACCTGATTTCAACAGAGGTCATCAACAGGCTGGACCTGCCAATGAAAACACACCCGCAACCCTACACCATCGGTTGGCTTCGCCAAGAAATATATCTCTGTGTCAACCAACAGTGTCGTATGCCCTACGACATCAAGCCTTTCAAAGACGAGGTATTGTGTGATATTGCTCCCCTTGAATCTTGTGATGTTCTTTTAGGACAACGATATTTGTGGAAGCTTCATGCTATGTATGAGTCTAGACCCCACAATGTCATTATTACTTTGGGTAGACAATTGTAAATGATACCAGAGGTAGCACCGCCTACTACTATTTCTTTAATCTCTACTAAGTAATGCAGTAAGGTCATTTCATAGACCAAGAAGTTCATCTTCTTTGTGATCTGTGCTCACAGTAACCCGAAGGTCACCGCCACATCCATGGCCTCTACACAGAGGCTCTCCTTGAGTAGAAGCAAGTGGATGGGATCGTGGAAGAATATAGAGACATATTCTCCTCACCCACTGGAGTACCAATGCACTTCCAAGTCAAGCATCCAATTGATCTAACCCCCGGTGCACCTCTACCTAATGGACTAGTCTATTGTCACTTGCTAATGGAAATTGATGAAATTAGGCATCAGATCTAAGAGCTTCTTCAAAAGGGGCACATCATACCCATATCCTCCCCTTATGGAAGCCCAGTTGTACTGGTGCAGAAGAAGGACAAGACTTGGTGACTCTGCATTGATTACATAGACTTAAACAAAATCATAGTTAGGAATTGGTACCCAATTCCCAGAATTTATGACCTTCTTGACTAGCTCAAGGGGGAAAAGTTCTTCAACAAGATTGACCTAAATTCTGGCTACCACCAGATTTCCATCGAACCAACTGGTGTATGGAAGAGAACCTTCAAATCTAAAGAAGGTCTCTTCAAATGGTTGGTCATGCCCTTTGGCTTAAGAAATGCACCAACCACTTTCATGAGGTTGATGGATGATGTATTGATACCCTTCACCAAATCTTTCATGGTGGTATATTTGGATGACATCCTCATCTTAAGCAGAACTTGGGAGGAGAACATGCAACATATTCAATAGGTTTTGAGTACTCTGCGGTAGCACAAGCTATATGCCAACTTGGAAAAATGATCTTTTAGCATGAATAGGGTCCAATACTTTTGATACATTGTTGATGAGGAAGGGGTACATGTTGATCTAGATAATATCTAAGTCATCCGTGATTGGCTAGCCCCGACCACACTAACCGAGCTTCAGATCTTCTTGGGACTGGCCAACTTCTACCGACGGTTCGTGTTGGGATTCTCCCATATTGCATGGAACCTCAACCAAGTGACCAAGGGAAGTGGCAGGGCCAAGTTCGTGTGGGTGAAGGAACACCAATGAGAATTCAATGATCTGAAGAATTGTTTGTGCTCAGCTCCAGTACTCTCCTTTCTTGATCTACAACAATTGTTCGAGATTGAGACTGATGCATTTGACTATGATGCAGGAGAAATTCTCACTTAGCATGGTCATCCGGTGGCATACCATAGTGAGACACTCTTAGATATTGTCTATAAATACCCCACCTATGACAAGGAAATGTATTCCATTATACAAGCATGTCGTCAATGGAAACATTACATTCTGGGAAAGGAGACAATCATCCACTCTAATCAAAAGCCTCTACAGTTCATATAGACACTAGGGAAATTGCAGAACGAACGCCATCCGAAGTGGTCCACCTACCTGAAACAGTTGCATATCAACATCAAGTATAAGACAAGGATCTCAAATCATGTCGCTGACTATCTCAGTTGACCTCCTATGGATGCACTCACCACTGTGCTCCATTCCTATGGACATGAGGCATCTAAGTAGTCCCAACTTTATCAACAAGATTCAGACTTGCCACCACCTATCAACTCTTGGGTATAGGTGCGGCTGTCACCAATTTTCACATTCAGGACGGACTATTATTCCATCTGGGCCATCTATGTGTTCCTACAAGCGAGCATGCAAAGATGATTTGGGAAGCCCACTACAATCGAATGGCAGGACATTTTGGCATGGAGAAAATTGTGGTCATTCTTCAGAAACATTTTTATTGGCCAAAAATTTTACAGGACGTCAACAAGTATATCGAATCTTGCACTGCCCTTTCCATTTCCAAGCCATCCATCAATAAGCAAGGCTTATACACCCCTCTTCCTACTCCCGAGAATCCTAGGGAATCCATCTAAATGGATTACATGTCTGGCCTTCTATCCACCAAGCAAGGGAATGATTGTGTATTTGTGGTCGTTGATCGGTTTTCGAATATGGCCATCCTCACAGCCTGCAAGAAGAATATTACAGTGTTAAATACTGCCAATCTCTTCTTCGAATGAGTGTGGGTCCATTTTGGGATACTACAGACCATCATCTCCGACAGGGACAAAAGGTTCCACAACACATTTTGGCCAAGTCTCTAGTCCTTGTTGGACACCAAGCTCACTAAATCCATTGATTTCCACCCCCAAATAGACGACCAAATAGAGGTCGTCAATCGGATAATTATGCACATCCTTCGTATGTACAACTCTAAGAATCCACGTACATGGGATGAGAGTCTCCCTTATGTCCAACATAGTTACAAAAGGGCTCTCCATTGTTCCACTGGTCATATCCCATTTCAGGTGGGGCTAGGATTCCAACCCTTGGGTCCCATTGATGTTGCACTACCTCTTTCCACCACACATACAAACTCTTCCCATGTTCAATATGAGACCGACAAAGCCACTGGATTCATTGAGCAGATTCATCACATTTTCCAATAGGTCCAGGAGATTTTGCATAAATCGAATGCTAAGTACAAGTAGTTCCATGATCAACATAGGGAATCGCACCAGTTTCAGATTGGCGATAAAGTCTGGTTACATTTGTAGAAGGAACATCTCACCAAGACCCATCGAAAGCTCTACCCACTTCGCTATGGTCCTTACACTATCACCAAGGATGTGGGTAGAAATTTTTTTGAGCCCAACACTCCACCCTTCCTTGGCCTGCACCCACTATTCAATGTGGACCTCCTTTGGCCATATTTTACACCATTATTGGACACCCCATAGATTGCAGAACATTTGCAACCAACAGAGCTCAACCCTGACTACATGTAACAAGCATCCACTGATGAGATAGTGGACACACAGGTCAAGGGAACTCACCAACAAAGGATATAGCTTTATCGGGTTTTCAAGGCATCACTCAGGGACAAATCCAACAGAAGTTTCCTCACCTAATGGGGGAACTCAACATAATGGAGACCATTTTTTCCTAAAGGGGGAGGATTGATCCAGGTGGATATTGGTGGCCACCCACCTATTCCAACTAGCTCCTCTTCTCTATTTTTAGTTCAACATGTTCTTATGTACTTCTTTGTAATTGTGAGTTCTACACTTCTGGGGTTTTCTGAAGCCCTACACATCTTCCAGGTGGATACTAGTGGCTTCTCACCTAATCCAACTGGATTATTTTGTATGTTTTCATGTCAGCACATATTGTTGTACTTCCAGGGCCATTTTCGATCCCTAAACAATGTTTTTTTGGCTCACCATAGTCAAACTGTAGACAGAGTCAGAGTTTGATAGAAAAATGTGTAGTTCTCTGAAAGACCTTTCCAATGGGCTATCACGTTCCTAAAACAAAGGTCGTATCCAAACGTTATGATACCGAGAAGTTGAGGTACCAACTTACCCATAGGAGCCCACATGACTTTTGGTTTTTCACCTTCTAGGGTTAAGTTTTTGGATGTCTAGGGTTTTGGAATTCATTGTAATCATTGTAATCATTTTTCTCAGATGGATGCACGTATCAGACACATCTCTTCTCAAAGATAGCTACCACCATTCGATCAAATGTTTCAGTTTTGTAGTTTTACAGTTTCAGCCTATTTAATTTATTCAATAGGAGATATTGTTCACTGGATATCTGTGTTGTTCTTCGTATCTTTATTTTTATTGTATTCGGTCTATTATTTAGTTCTTTCCACTCCTAAATCTAGATCGCAAATGGAACTACCGTGAATTCATAATTCCCATATCTTGTTTTGAATGTTGTCTTGTTAATGTCTTCTTCATTTATTCTTACTTGATGATAGTCTGATCTCAAATCAATCTTCGAAACGATTCTTGCAACTTTCAATTCATCAAACAAATCATAAATTCTTGGCAAATGATACTTTTTCTTTATGGTAACCTTATTAATATTCTTGGAATCAATACATAACCTTAAGGTTCCATCCTTCTTCTTCACAAAAAGAATCGAGGCTCCCCAAGGTGACACACTTGGGCGTATATACCCTTTCTTCAAAATTTCTTCAAGATGCATCTACAACTCTTTTAGTTATGATGTGCCCATTCTGTAAGATGTCTTAGATAGTGGGGTATCTCCTGGCACCAAATCGATAGAGAAATCAATGTCTCTTTTTGGTGGTAGTCCCAAAATTTCTTTAAAAACATCTTCAAAATCCTTCAAAACTGGATGGTCTTCAATTCTTACCACTTTGTCTTTGGCTTCCTCCTCCATATGGGTTGTAAACATCTGACATCATTTCATGAAGCTCGTCTTCAATTGCATAGCTTAAATCTCTCTAACAACTACAACTCTTGGAATTCCCCGAATCTTTCCTTGCTTCCCTTCCTCATTAAGACATGTGATTGTCTTGTTGTAACAGTCTAGGAAAACATGATGTTTTTCCGACCAATCCATGCCAATTAGACAATCATATGAACCCAATGGTATGATCTTTACATCCACCTTTATATTGAGTCCATTCATGTCTATCAGACAATATTTAACCAACTCATTGTTTTTTCTCTTGGCCCCCGTGGATAACTGAACTAACCAAGATTTATTATGCCTTCTTCTTTGCAAGTGAAATATTTCAACAATGTTAGCATTTATGTAACTAT
Organism: Picea engelmannii; assembly: GCA_009831015.1. Lineage (NCBI taxonomy): Eukaryota > Viridiplantae > Streptophyta > Pinopsida > Pinales > Pinaceae > Picea > Picea engelmannii. Next base: position 555,090 of record ML794616.1, read on the forward strand.
GGCTAGCTCCAGAATCAATTAAAATTGATATGGGATCATTATTTATCTTACCTTCCACTTCAATCATGGGAGATTGATAATCAAATTGCTTGCTATCCAACGCTACATAGATCCTTGGCATGATTTTGCCCATGTCTTCCACTGTAGTATACCTAGGGAGGTACCCAATGGGAATGTAGTTATGTGTTATTAGTGGAAGTCAATTAATATATGGGAATGTGGTCATTCAATGTAAGGTGGACTAGGTCCACTATATTAATAAAGGTCCACTATGGTAGTTGGATGTAATAAATGTGAGAAGGCTCTCTAGAAGGTTCCTAGGAGATAGGGAGAGCTATATAAAGAAGTGTAGGCAATGTAATGAAACATAGTGAAGAATATTGTGATTGTACAAGCAAGGATTGCTTGAGGAATTTTATCCTTCCATAAGGATTAATATATGGTGTTACCCTACCTCAAGGGTTTTCTCTATTTCTTGTATTCATGTTATGGTGAATGGTTTATGGTTTATTCTTGGTATTATTGAAGTATATTTGCATATCTAGTATAGGTACTTAACAAGTGGTATCAAAGCACTTTCCTTGGCCAAAGAAGGGAAGATTTGTTTTCTCTTTTTGCAGAATTGTTTTTTAGGGAAGAAAAAGAGGGCGGAACATTTCAGGTTCATATCTAAAGTTTTTCAAGATGAATTTGAAAAAAAAAATTGGGTATTTGAATTCCTCTCGGAAAAATACCCAATTTCAAAAAACAAATCAGCCGAAACGGAGTTCGGGAAGTAAAGTTATGAGCATTTTAAATTCAGCAGTTTTTCATGGTTTTTCCGAAAAAAAACCGCGATTTTCTGCTGTAACTTATTGTTCTATTTTTGGGGGTTTTTCATAGCAAGATGTATTTTACAGGGAAATGTGATGGCCCTAGTATTGAATCATTCATTAAATAAATAAAATCATCATGGGAAGATACTTGGCCCCATTGGGTATGTCTCAAATTACAAGGTGATGCTGCCATTTGGTGGACATCGCTTGATTATAAGGAGATGATGACACTCTCCAATGTAGAATTTGAAAAAATATTGTTAGAAAAGTGGTCTCATGGAGAAAATAAGGATAAAGAGAGAACCAAGATTTCATTTTCATGTGAAAAATCTATATTACAGGTTCATGGTTGTATTCATAAAGAAAATATCGTTGTTTCTATTAACCCTAGTTGCATGCATAATTTTATCAATGTTCAGTTGGTTAATAGATTGCAAGTTCCAATAAAGAATATTCAAAGAACACATGTTGAGGGTGAAAATGTTCAAATTTTTAAAGATTTGAAGATTACCATGGATAAATATGTGTTGCATTCAGATTTTTATGCTATGGATATGGATGAAGTGGATATTGTTTTGGGATATCCTTGGATAGAATCGATGGGTACCATTAATATTAATGTGCAAAAGAAGTTTTTAAAGTTGTGGTACAAGAAAAAAAAAATCGCATTGTAGGATGTGGCTCTTAGTAAGAAAGATGGGCCCATGGAGGCTAGGAAAGAACTTATTGCCCAGTTTGAAGTTGAATCAAAGGCAGAGTCTACAGAAGGAGATGAAGCAAAACTACAAGAAGGACATAATCAGGAAGTTGAGGTCATTGACTCAAAGGCACAAAGTGTTGCAGATTTGAAGAAAAAAGAACAAATTCCTACAGTTGTTGTATATCGCCATCCACATCATATAGACATGCAAAAGTCATCAAGGCAAGGGCATGTGCATGAACACATTTATGCACCAGGAGGGCACTAGACAGGAAACCGATCAAGAGGTGCATGGAGGACTACTAGCACTACGGGAAGAGCTCAAGCTATAGAAACAATCCCATGGAAACCCCGACATGATGTATAGAAAGATAAGGGTGGAAAGGTAGTAGATAGACATCATGTTCGACTTCCATTGGGATGGATGGATGGTCGTACTTGGTACTAGTTGGCTACATTGCTTAGTCGGTCATATTGTATGGTTTCTTCTCATGTTTCGAGGACGAAACTTGTGAAGGGGGATGGAATGTAGTATACCTAGGGAGGTAATATGCGGTACCTAGGGAGGTACCCAATGGGAATGTAGTTATGTGTTATTAGTGGAAGTCAATTAATATATGGGAATGTGGTCATTCAATGTAAGGTGGAATAGGTCCACTATATTAATAAAGACCCACTATGGTAGTTGAATGTAATAAATGTGAGAAGGCTCTCTAGAAGGTTCTTAGGAGATAGGGAGAGCTATATAAAAAAGTGTAGGGAATGTAATGAAACATAGTGAAGAATATTGTGATTGTACAAGCAAGGATTGCTTGAGGAGTTTTATCCTTCCATAAGGATTAATATATGGTGTTACCCTACCTCAAGGGTTTTCTCTATTTCTTATGTTCAAGTTATGGTGAATGGCTTATGGTTTATTCTTGGTATTATTGAAGTATATTTGCAGATTTGGTATAGGTACTTAACATCCACCATTTCAGCCTCTTGAATTTTGTGTACAATCCTCATTCTTTCTCCTTTGTGAGGGAAATCCCTATATAGATGATTTTCCCCACATTCCCAACATTTTATTGGTTGTTTTCTTGTCTTTTTTCCAAATGAATCTGCATTCTTGTGTTCATTTTGTGTGACTTGATCGTGCTGAGTCACTTGGAAATTATTCCTAAAAAAGGGTGGCTTAAAACCCTTCTACCTTCGATCCTTATTATCCTTCATCTTTTCATTCCGAGCTTTTTGGAAAATTGGTCTTTCTTTTCTCTGCTCATATAGATGCCTTTCTATCCTTATGGTTTCCTCCAAGGTTTTGGGGTTATCATATTGAATCTTATCATTGTAGAAAGAGGGTAACCCACTTAGAAACCTTTGGATTTTTACTTTATCATCCTTGATGAATTCAACATGATTCAACAATTCAAATAAATGATTCGCATATTCCTCCATTTTCATGGTTCCCAACTTGAGTTCAAAGAAATCTTTCATCTTTCTTTCATAGTAATGGTCAGAAAAATATTTCTCTTAGAAATATCCCTTGAACTTCCTCAATGAGATTCTTTTCTCATCGAGGTTCTTGGTTTTCTTAAGTTGATTCCATCACATGGTTTCCTTTCCTTGCAAGTGGTAGGTAGCAATTCTATCTTCTACCTGGGATGGGTAATCATGTAGCTCGAAATATTTCTTTGTTTCCAACAGTCAGGACTCGACATCTTCTCCTTTCCTATGCTCACCATTGAAAGTTGGTGGCTTAATCTTCCTGAGTTCAGCCTGCAAGATGTCTGCCTCAATTCTTCTCATTTTCCTCTGAACATGAGACACACTTGGGCTGGTCCCTGGACCTGAACTTACATGAGTTCTTCTAGTGGAATTCCTTGGAGAATAATGGCGTCTAATCATGCTTGTTGACTTCTTATCATTCCCATGATCAACTCTTTTTCTATGGGATCTTGATATTGATACTTGTCTAGCACTAGTTTCTTTCTTGGTGCCAAAGTCCTTGCTAACTTGCTTCTACAACATATTTAGGCTTTGAAGTATCTCTTCTTGATCCTTCATGATCCTCTCATTATCGGCCCTATAGCTCTGCACTTGTTTTTGCACTCTTCTCATATTTAAAATTCCTTGCATGTCTCTTCTTCCATTAGAATCAGTCTCAGCATTACCCATGCTGGTATGGAGACGTCCAATTTCTTCTTCATGGTTGTAAAACCATTAAGCATCTTCCATGTCTCTAGTTCTCATGTAGGAACTAAAGTGTACTTTTCTATATCTCTAATTCCATAAGAATGTGCATGAAATAATTTTTGTTAGAATTAAGCATATTGAAAAATGTTTATCAATTATATTACAAGTCATTCATCATTTTAAATTATGAAGGATATTAAGGCACTACTCCCAAGTAGGATTCCTTAAATGCATTAATTCTTGAAACAACTTTCCAAGGACTGTCTTCATGCCTCAATCTGAGTTTTGAGAGAATAGTTTTGGTGGAAATACAATGAAGGAACATTCATTAGCACATGAAACATAGTAGCAATGCTCAAAAATCGTCTGATCATTTCTTGATTAGATCTTCATCGTTGATCTGTATTAATGGATTCATCGCAGATCTAGTCATATCTCTTCTTCATACCTTCCATGAACCCACCACCAACACTTAGCTTATTTTTCCTTCATAGACTCGTGGACTCGCAGACTCATAATATTGTAACCTTCCTTTCATAATTCCATCCAAAAGGTCTCAACACTTAATCACTTTTCCATCTATGCAGACTCGTGGACTCATAATCTAATATCCTTCCTTTCATAAGTCCATCCGAGAAGTCTCAACACTAAACCATTTTTTTATCTATGCAGACTCATAATCCTATATCCTTGCTTTCATAATTCCTTATGATAAGTCTCAACACTTAAGCATTTTCCATCTGTGTGGACTCGCAGACTTAACACTAAGAAAAATTCCAAGATCTTACTGCGGTTTCGTGGGACTGACAGTTAACCTGCCACATGGATCCACATCACCTACCAATTGTCATCCCATATAACATGTACCTGTCACAGTGGAAGTACACATTTTTATTCTACCACGTCAGCTGACACATGGCCTCCACGTCATGTCGACATCATTGTACAAAAAAATACCCAAATTTTTCCGATTTTCTTATTTTCAAAATTCCCAAAGAGGCTCAATTCTTCACATTACTCATGAAATTTCTCTTAATTTTACTACAGTAATTTAAATAAATAGGTTGCATACATAGTCTATAAATTAATTCTCTACGAGTTTCCACTTTAGCGTTCTGTTAACTCAGCCCATCCAGGCTCAGTGTTGAAAATTGGGCTCTGATACCACTTTGTAACATACCCAACACCCAGGCTGGGCCACTCCACATAAAAACATATGTCTTACGAATATAATACCATAATGTAACATTCCCCATCCTGAACGAGGGACATTACGGTGCATAATACACATGAAAATGAAATTATGCTAACTAAAGTAATTCCTTTACTATTAGTTGATTTATTGTATCTTACAACTACGAATTTAAAAGAAATTTAGCTACTGTATATATCCATAAAACATATGCATCTAACTCATACTAATAATCAACATGAAATGAAACTAAACCACACATTACATCAGCATATAAGTCATTCTCATTTACATAGAGTTCATGCACAACAATAACACATGAAAATAACTTGGCAATAAGATAAAACACTTATCTTTAACAAGATTCGTGCAACCAACTTCTTGGGACGGATGTTCCACCCAACCATAGACTGACTGTTCCAAATCTCAACAACCAGTCACCACTAAGATGAGGCTAGTAATTCACAAAAGAGGGTGGCCTCTCACAATCCACTCACAAGTCACAAAACTCATAACCTAATCGATATTCTCCTACAACAATCCCTATTTTTCTACAAGCTCTCTTCCTCCTGACCTGCCCAACCCAAGGAATGCACCATTCGTTTATCAGGGATAACCCAAGGGATGTACCATCCATTTATCATGGATAACCCAAGGGATATACCATCATTTGATCAGGGATAACCCAAGGAAGGTGTGATTTGTTTATCAGGGTCTCTCTGACACAGGTAACTGAGAATATCTTAGCTGGGAACTCAAGGGAACTTGCTGCTAGAAAAACTATCAACAAACCAACAACAAACACTTGTTGTTTTAGTGCAACTCACACAGGAGTTCTCTCTTCAATCCTGAAAACCTGTCTCTTTAGTTCTCTAGCTCCAATTCGCTCCATTTATACTCCAGAATTCTCCCTCCATAGTTGCACCAGTTCCAAGTTGTCTTTCTTGCTCTCCCCTCTCTTATCATGCACAAACTTGATGTATAAAAATTTTTTTCCCAACCCACACGAATTTCCTCTCTTCTGGCTTGCCTTTCTTAACTCACACTCTTCCCTAAGTTGATTGTACTCAACCTCCATGTGCCCAATAACTCTGGGATGTGACTACTCACACCCAACCTCTTACATGTATTCAATGATTGGCTTTGGAAACACTTAATAAAAAATGGGAAGGTTTGTATATGATACTCAAGTTTAGGAAAAATGGGTTGAATTAATATACATGGGTATTTCCCCCTTTCACCCCCCTTTTGGCCATTATCCTAGACACTTCCCTTTCTTCTGGATTAATTCAGCCCCCATCTCTTTTCCATGTCCCCTTTAGCAGTTGGCATCACATTTTATTAATAAAACATTGAAGTACAATTCACATATTACATCGCTTGGCCGTAGCCAAATATTATATCCACATAAGCATTAATTAAACTGGGGATTATAATGGAGATGTTACACTAACTATTTCCTAATGGTTCATGATAGAAAATCTTTGATGATATTTGATGCTCACTTAGTCACCAATATTTCTCAATAACCACTAGTGATCATGCACTATTGTTGTTGGTAAAGGATATTCATATCTAATAATCAATTTTAAATCAGCTTCAATTCTTGCATATAAATCTATGGCCTTCTTCCACTGTATGTGACTATAGATAAAACATGACAAGGCTCGGAGTTGGACATCTCCAATGTAAGGATTATGATTCCAACGAGAGTTGTCCTGGAGAAAGAAATTGAATTGATGTAATTGAAAAAATAAATTTTACTCATGTGAATAAGAGGAGAAAAATGTGTCGGGAAATTTTTGAGGCTGGTGGACTTCATGTGATTTCCTTGTTGCCAACTGTTGGAGCCTAAAAATGGTCCATCTTTCATGTAAGAACATGTGATAGACATGAGGTGGAGTTATAAAAGTCAAATCCTCCAAGGCTAACTCACAAGCTTGCTTTCTCTAATTTTGTGTATGGGTTAACTATTCCTTGCATTCTTTGAGCTTATTTTTCCACCTCTCTTCTTGAAACAAGTACATGGAAAACCACTTCTCCTTTAAATTCCCGATTACTTGTTGATGACTTTGTTTATTGATAATCCCCAAGTCAAACAATTCATCCTTATCTCTCCAACAAGGAAGATAAGGTTTACGTTGAATACAAACATATGTATTCACCAAGATATCATCCAAAATAGTATTAATCGATTGATGTACAAGTTTCATGCATTATTATGTACAAGAATCTTCCACATCTAATAATGATTCTTCATAACTTATGACCTCTAATAGAGCATTCATGAAACTATTAGATGGATCTCAAGATGGATTCCTTTGTAATGTCCTTTTCAAATTTTTTTTTGTAGCTTCAGTTTTTGATTGGCTCTTAATAGTGCTTTATAACTAATGTTTCGAAACTAAAATGCTTTAGAAGCTTGGTGTACTCTAAGATTACCTTTAGTCTTTTTGTTTTTGTTGGACCCAAAGTCTTCTTCTTGAGAAACTGATTAGGTAGCTTGAGGGTCTTCTTTATTTACATTATCGAATTGGTCCTCCATTTGTACCGAGGATAGAGGCTAAGAGAGTTGTGACCCCTCAGAATTATCAGGTTTAGATGATGTTATGGTATGCACTATAGATTGCCTTGAGCTGGATTCTCTAGTAAGGTCAATTACTGGTTCTATAGCTTTCTATTTTTGCAAATATGGAACTGTAGTATCCCAATAAGATCTCGTGCCATACCTATGGTGAGTTTCTTTCATAGGTGTTATATTAGGAATTGAAGTAGAGGAAACATTCAATTTTTTTCAACCATATTTGTGTTGGGTACCGGGTAGTAGAACCCTAGCCCAGGGTTTCTTCCCAAACCCTTTTTGAAATGCTCCCCAAATGATATCTAATTATTTTTAAATATATAGCTATCAACATTTTAATCAAACCTTAGTGATACAATATTGACTCTAGGTTTGCTCATTTTTCTTTTTCTACAACCATCTTGTATAGACTTTTGAGAAGGAAGAAATACAAATTCAAAAGTTCTTCATTTTTAAGATGCATCATTAGCCCAATATGATAATGGAACACCATGATATAACATCTCTCTCAAGGGATAAATGTTTGGATACATAATGCTACCTCTATGCACATTTTGAATCAAAGAGGGGTTTTCCAAGAATTGGGGGCTAGAAGCTTTAGATTTTTGGACCATCGTTCACCTTATAGGGAAAGACTTGTCGCTTGACTGATAAAATATTCCATCACAATGTGGGTCAACTACTGAACCAATTCCCTTCAACCATTAAAGGTTTTGGAAAATTCTGATGCTATGTTGGGGTCATACCCTTGAAATCACTCTGAAAATGTGAGCCATTGAGCTTTAGCAAAAAATTTCATAGCTTCTGGGTTCACTACAAGTATCCTTATATCTTGGCCTTTTCTCTCTTCATGGACTCACCCATGAATTACTATGCTTAGAGGTAACAACATCACAAGTCTATTGGAATTATACCTAGGGTACAAATAAGAACAATTATGTGAGCACATAATAAGAATGATTATATATAGGAGTTGGGGAATTCCCAAGGTCAATGAAAAGATAAAAAGAATGAGTGTTTTTTCATGGTGTGACAAAATGGTGGCTTAATGATAAAAATCAAATACTTTCACACATGTTTTCATGATTTTCCCTATTGGTTATCCATCATGGATATTTGGGAAACTTTTCATAGCTTGGTAAAAGAATGAAAAATCCTAAAGCCTAGTTAATCCCATGCTCCCAAATCACTAGTTAGAGTTCCATACACCAACCTTAGGAGTATAATTTCTAAATCTTATGATTATTTTAGTAAGGTCCCTATTGTTATCACATGCTAATTTTTATTGTGTGAAATCAATATTTCATAATCTAGCAGAATGCTAAAACTAGTTTGGAAGCCTGATAAACTAGGGAAGGGGCTAAATATCGAAGGAAACAACTAAATCTGGCAGGAGCACTTAGCTAATGGGGCCCAATATGTCACGAATTGTGAACTCTCAAGATCAACGGTCGAGGATGATTTCGGGGGAAGAAACTGCGTGGAGGTTAATTTTGGAAAGCAGGTCGAAATCTAAACCATGGTTTTGATTCAAGGCTATGTGGCACCACCAAGTGCATTTCAGGGTGAACATCAGGTTGCCGTAAACCACTTTCTCATGCCCCCAAAAAACAGAAATATATAAAAGGGCGGGTGGTCATTAATTTTATTATTATTTCGAATGTTGGACTGTTAAGACCTTGGCGTGACCACCATTTTTCAACTGCAGCTCAACAATACACTAACTTGGCTCACCAGTTCCATTGGTTTTCAGGCAGAAAATTATATTTGAGACAGAGCATTTCCTGACTTGCAATCGAAGGAGATAATCTAGCAGGGTGAGGCCAAATGTAGTTTTTCAGGGCCTAGCAACGGATGTCCAGAGGTTAATGAAAGACAACAAATCACACGAAGGGTCAAGATAGAGTCAGAGGACGAAGAGAGGGACTGAAACGCCAAAAAAGATAGAATCTGTATTAAGAAACCTTTCTTGCTAATCATTGTAATCGGTTTCAGAACTGAAACATTTCATTTTAATCATTGTAATCGGTTTCAGAAACCGAAACGTTTCTTTGTAATCATTGTAATCAGTTTCAAATTGAAGGAACTCAACTTGTATAAATATTAGGAGTTCCAAATGTATTAGGGGTTGGGATAAGTGCAAGGGCATGATCTTAGCTATTTGGAACTTGAATGTAATTTTCTGAAGTTGAATATAATACACATGTAGAAGTCTTGAAGTTTCCATGAAAAGATTCTAATGGTGGTGATTTGAGTTTTGTCTCCTTTCTTTGTATGCATTTCTTGTATGCTTAAATTCCATTTTCACTCTCTTCTGTTTAAATCAGATAGTTAAAGTCCCATAATTCATCTTGTGATGCTCTTGGCTTAATAAACTTAAACTATGTTAAGTTCTTCCTAACTAATGTGAGAATTCATTTACTTAATGCTCTGATACAGTTATGTGTTTTTCCTTTCTTCTTTCACTCTGCAAATTACAATTTATAACTCAGATTTATTGCCTCATTTAGCCTTTATCCTTTGGAGAATTATTTTGACCAATTATTTATTCTATTCGTTTTCAAAATTTTGACTCCATAGCCCTAGGTGTCCCTTTCCTTCCTTGCTAGAAAAATTATAAAAAACCCTTCAAAGCAACAAAACCTAGCCAATGATTTATTAAAGAAAACTAATCTATTAAAGACAAAGTGAAAAGAGAGAGCCCTCTCTGACCTGAGAAGGATAGTACCGAGCTCTAAAGTTGGTTTGTAGGTTAACTCTGTCATTTGTTTTATCAATCAAACAAATTTACAAAGTGCTAACATTCTTGCGTCGTTGTTGGGGATGGAAGTTGCATTTTCCCTGGGAGAAACGACAAGGTTTAGACCTAATTTTTGATGGTGGACAGAGGTCAGACACAAGAAGGTTGTACATTTCCACCTGGCGACTCCAATCAAGATTCAAATGAAATTTAGAGACTCCATTGGAGGACGATATCCATTGAAAAAGGTATGAAAGGACATCATGGGAGAAAACAAGTACCTAAAGTTGAGTTTTTTACAAGACATAATATTTTTTGTTATTAATTACCTTTTTTCATTTCCTGAACATCCTAAACAAATTTTTCTTTACCTGCTGCATTCAAAGGATGATCATAATAATATTGCACTTGTATATCCTCCTCTTAAATTTTTGCATATATTTCCTCATTGTATCACTGATTTTGATCAAAATCTTCCATCTGAGCCATGTGTTGACCATAGCCAAGTTGATGAGCCTCATGAAATCAAGGCTGATATATCACCTCTTGTACTTGATCCAACACCCTCCAAGATTAATAATAGATACATACCTTTAAAATTACCTCACATCCTTCATAATTTTCCTCTAAAGAACTATAAGTACATACATGTGTTTGATGGAGAACCTAATGGCATCACAACCAAAAAACACATCCAAGATTTTGAACATTTTATAGATTTGTTTGAGATTGATCATGACAACGTTTGTATGAGGGCCTTATCTCAATCCTTGAAAGGGGATACCAAAGACTGGTTTAAACACTTGCATCCAAAGACAATTAGCTCATGGGAGGAATTGAAGAATGTCTTTTTGAAATTTTGGGGCAAGAGGAAATCTTTGGATCTACATATTACAGAGTTATATGCCATGAAAAGGAAGAGCAATGAAACTATTTCTACATTCAGTAGAAGGTTTTCTAGTATTTATTACAATTTGCCCAAAGAAATTCAACCCACTGAAGCTTCTGCCATGCTCCATTATGCAACAACATTTGATCCAGATTTGTCTTTCCTTCTGATGGAAAGAAGATCTAAGTCCTTACAACAAATGTTGAATGATGCTCAGGAGATCCAACACAATATTCAAGCATGTAAACATATTAGAAATGAGGAGTTGGATGCTAAAGAACATGATAGTAAATATGAACAAAAAAAAATTGATTTGAATCTTGAGAAGAGGGTTAATAATATCATATGTCCCCTTGAAGTTTTAAATGCTAATGATTTCACAAAGGATTATATTCCACTTATTGAAAAAGAAGGTGCTAATTTAGGTTCTGATCCATCCCATGATAAGCATGGAGCTGATTGTTTTATGTATTCATTTGTATACAGTCAAGAAAATGAATTTGCAAATCAGCTTGTTGAAGAGTAGGTTGATGTCCCAAGCTTTTTCTTGTTAGATGTCATTGCAAATGTTGTTTATTTTCCTATATGTAATGAATATGATGATGATTATGATGTTGACTTCCTAGAACAACCAGATGCATGTTCTCTATCAGAAAATGTTCATTTTCAGCAGTGTAATGAGAGCAATCAACCTACATATCACAGTTACAAAGAAGAATATGAAGAAAGTGATGAATCAGCTGAAGGGAATTCTTTACCTTTATGCTTTTCTTCATTTAAATTGTTGAAAGAAAATTTTAAGATCATCGTTGAAGCAAAGGAATGTGTGTTGATGCCAAGTCACACTTATTCATTGGAATAAATTGATAAGAAATTGCAGCTATTCGTTGAAGATGAATCTGAAAATGATTGTGTTCAACAATCCAAAGAAATTGAAAAATGTGCATATGACAGTAGTGAAGAAAATGAAGAAAGTTTTGAGTCAGGTGAAATAACTGTTGGAAATATGGCTATAGCAGAGATGACGCAGATGGTCAAGGTTGGAAATATGGCTATAGCAGAGGTGACGCAGTTGGTCAAGGTTGTCATTGATGGCAATCGGTCAGATGGTCAAGGTTGTCATTGATGGCAATAGGTTGGTTATAGAGCACGCACAAGAGATGTTGGAAAACAGAAGCTGAAACACAATGCTGAAACAAAGCTGGAACACAGAAGCTGAATCACAGATGCTGAAACACAAATGCTGAAACACAAAAACTGAAACACAGTGCTGAAACAAAGCTGGAACACAGAAGCTGAATCACAGATGCTGAAACACAAATGCTGAAACACAAATGCTGAAACACAAAGGCTAGAACACAGATGCTGGAACGCTTATGCTGAAACACAGTGTTGTAACAGCTGAAACACAGTAATGGTACATATGCTGAAACATATGCTGTAACAGCTGAAACACAGTAATGGTACATATACTAAAACACAGCGCTGGGCTGAAACACAGTGCTGAAACAGAGCTGGAACACAGAAGTTAAATCACAGATGCTGGAACACAGATGCTGGAACGTAGATGATGAAACACAGATGTAGAAACACAATGCTGAAACAGAGATGGAACTTATGCTGAAACA
>ML794616.1:578205-608225 GCA_009831015.1 Picea engelmannii
CAGCATGTGCTCAACTACCAACTTGGAAATAAAGATGATGGTCAATCAACGTCAGTGTTAGATATGGATTTCTTGCCACCAAGGGTTTCATTTCATCCATATCTGTATTCTGATTTAGAAGATTGTTATTTCCAACAGTCTCAGCAGACTTTTCAACCCCTTTGTGGAAATCAATAGGTTGAATTACATGAAAACAAGGATGCAATGGAAGGGGTGAAACATGATTGTTGTTTTATGCATGTTTTGGAGGATCCATTTGCAGTTTTGTTGAAGGCAGGAAACAGTCCCAATGTTTTTAATTTTTTGAGATTTAAATTTATAAATAAATTTATGAATGAATTATCAGTAAACAAGCTTTGGAGAAAACATGTGCAAAGAAAGAAAACAGAGGATAAAATGCTTGCATGGTTACATTGGCATTATTATTTCATTTGAAAGGCAGTTCATTTCAACAGTTTTAGAGTATATAGGAGTGTGAAAAGAAGCTTGTTGGTCAAGTAGTTTTGAGTTTGGGTTTTCAATAGTGTGTACATTCAGGCTGTAGTGGTGTATTCAGCGTTCTGTTTTCAGTTGAGAGCAGTGTACAGACTTGGGTTTTCAGTGGAAACTAGTGATAGGTCAGAGAAGGGTGCACACATGTTTTGGGAGCATCCCAATGGATCAGGCACCGGGTATACGAGTTCTTTGCTACCTCACTGGGAGGATAACATCCCCGTTGGAGCCAATGTTATCACATGCTAATTTTTATTTTGTTAAATCAAGATTTCAAAATCTAGTAGAATGCTAAAACTGGTTTGGAAGCTTGATAAACTAGGGAAGGGGATAAATATGGCAGGAAACAACTAAATCTGGCAGGAGTGCTCAGTTGATGGGGCCTGATACATCGCGGATCGTGAACTCTCAAGATCAACGATCGAGGATGATTTCGGGGGGAGAAACTGCGTGGAGATTAATTTTGGAAAGCAGGCCGAAATCTAAACCATGGTTTTGATTCGGGGCTACGTGGCACTAGTCGCTGCATTTTGGGGTGAAAAGTAGGTTGCCCCAAACCACTTTCTCATGCCCCCGAAAAACAAAAAGGGATAAAAGGGAGGGTGGTCATTTATTTTATTATTATTTTGAATGTTGGATTGTTAAGACCTTGGCCCGACCACCATTTTTCAACTGCAGCTCAATAGTACACTAACTTGGCTCGCCAGTTCCACTCGTTTTCAGGTAGAAAATTATATATGAGACAGAGCATTTCCTGACTTGCAATCAAAGGAGATAATTTGGTTGGGTGAGGCCAAATGCATTTTTCCAGGGCCTGGAAAATTATGTCCAGAGGTCAACGAAACATAATGAATCACACGAAGGGTCAAGATAGAGTCAAAGGAAGAAGAGAGGGACTGAAATGCCAGAGAAGCCAGAATATGGATTAAGAAACCTTTCTTGCTAATCATTGTAATTGGTTTCAGAACTGAAACGTTTCATTTTAATCATTGTAATCGGTTTCAGAAACCGAAATGTTTCTTTGTAATCGTTGTAATTGGTTTCAAACCGAAGGAATTCATCTTGTATAAATATTAGGAGTTCCAAACGTATTAGGGGTTGGAAGAAATGCAAGGGCATGATCTTAGCTATTTGGAACTTGAATGTAATTTTCTAAAACTGAATAGAATACACATGCAAAAGTCTTGAAGTTTCCATGAAAATATTCTAATGGTGGTGATCTGAGTTTTGTCTCCTTTCTTTGTATGCATTTCTTGTATGCTTAAAATCGATTTTCACTGTCTTCTGTTTAAATTGGATAGTTAAAGGCCCATAATTCATCTTGTGATGCTCTTGGCTTAAGCAATTTAAGTTGTGTTAAGTTCTTCCTAACTAATGTCAGAATTCATTTACTTAATGATCTGATACAGTTATGTGTTTTTCCTTTCTTCTTTCACTCTACAAATTACAATTTATAACTCAGATTTATCACCTCATTTAGCCTTTATTCTATGGAGAATTCTATTGACCAGTCAATGCTTCTATTCATTTTTAGAAGTTTGAATCCATAGCCCTAGGTGTCCCTCCCCTTCCTTGCTAGAAAAATTATAAAAAACCCTTCAAAGCAACAAAACCTAGCCAATGATTTATTAAAGAAAACTCATCTATTAAATACCAAGTGACAAGAGAGAGCCCTCTCTGAGATGAGCAGGCTAGTACCCAGCTCTAAAGTTGGTTTGTAGGTTACCTCTGTCGTTTTTTTTATCATCCAAACAAATTTACAAAGTGATAACACCTATGAAGATACATTCAAATAGTAATTGGATTGACTTTAAACTTCTCAAGTCTACATAAAATTTGGGAGAAAGTTTAGAAACTACCTGGATTCTTTGCAATAATTGTCTAAACTATAGGTTCCATGCTGTTCTTTGGAAAAATAAGTAGATCCTTGGTACATCAATCATCCACAATGAATGAGTGTTGATGTATAAAATCTAGAGTAAGTCCTGAATTATTCTGCTGGGAAAGAACACTTGAATCATTAGAGTATTAATGTGCACATTCTCCTTGGTCTTTAAGAAAAATTTGTTGTAAAAGATGGTACAAAATTAAGAATATGCATAATGAAATAATTGAATTTGTTTGTGTTCATTCTACAATCAAATAATTATGTTTATCCATAATAATACATAAAGTGCTAAAATGTGTTGTACTATAATCTATAGAAACTAAAAATAACTCCCATGAAGTATGAGGTGAAGACTTCCTTGGAGCAGTGTTAATCAACTAAAGTTTGAGCTGAATTATTTTCAGAAGAGAAACATTAGTAGTTAATCTATTCTTATACAACTTTGTTTGGAACATCTGGAATTGGATGATCCTTAATGTTGTTGATGCCAATTTTTGTAGCTCAACCATCTTTTAAAGTGATTACTTTATAGAGCGAAAATTGAAAAGATTAAAATTTTGGTGCTATTCTTTTATTTTTCTCTCTTTATTTATAATCCTAGTGATTACTAGACAGAGTTTGTTCAATTGTGTCTCAAGTGAGGTTTTCAAAATTGAATTTATTCAAACATAGTGATATTGGCTAGAATTTAGTTTTCTAGTACCACTAAGTCTAGTAACACTTGGAACGAGGATTTCACTACCATATTTTATTGCTCTTTTTTTCCCTTTTTTAATATATATATATATATATTTAAGAAAATCAAACTAGAAAAGATATTAAGCGGGTGTGGAAGTTGGTGGCATAGCCATATTACCTACAACCTCCAATTCAACTTGTTTTATCATATCTTGGATAAACTCTTCCTTGGACATTGGCTTCTGGTATAACCTCAATTGGCGACCATTGGTCGTGATAGGGGTCCTGTCACACACCCAACCCCTTAAGTACCCTTTTAAGGGATGGGGTATAATTTGTTTTCCTTCCTACAGCTTCTCTGAGTTCCTCAAATAAGGGCACCATTTCCTTATTCTCTCTAAGAGCTTTCCAATGACTATATCCTTATCCAAAACTGAGTCCTGGTTCGAAATTTATGGCCTTCCGAAGTTTTCGGGGCATCATTGGCCAATGGCCATCCCCTTCGCCACGTGGAATCAATGTAGCTTCAACTCTCTCACACCGTCTGACATGTCACATTCTTGACCTAGGTCATCAATTAACAAGATCCATGAAATTATGTACAATGTTTTTCCAATAATATATCATAATTCCTTCTTTCATGAGTTTGCTGGAAAAGTCTCAACACTTAGAGTATTTTTCCATCTATGCGGAATCATGTTGGCAGCCAATTCGCATTTTTCTACTGTCTTATAAGCTGCCTACACCGATGTTTTGCAAACCTTAATTTTTCGTCGCATTGCTCAAATAAACGACACTTTTATTTTTGCACCATTTGCACACTTACCTTCGCTGTTGTTTTCACGACTGTAAGCGTGAAAACTTGGTCTTTCGAAGTCGCATTAAAATCTTCAATGAATTTTCGTTATCATTCTTGACGATATGCCCATTGCATTTACATTTTACTTATCATTATGCAGTTGGCAAAATCTTTTGATCTGTACTCATTTGAACACTCTTTGATTTACTATCTAATTTCGTTTCATGAGTAATTGAGGTTGTGATACATTGGTGATTGGATTTACATGTTCTTTGATTTACTTGACCATTAGTTTCATAAAAATACATAGATGTCATGGTTAAACCCTTGATATATATCATTTAATATGACACCTAGTTCGCGTTATCAAAACCTTTGGAATACACTTTGGTATTAGTTTCGATTCATGTGTTTGGTTTTAAAACTATGATATAACCATTGCTTGCATGAATGATTAATACACTTACCATTGATTTCATTGGTCGGGAAAATGACATAATTGTTAAACTATACAATAGTAAGTTGAACAGCTATAAGCATCGGCGGTTGTACCATGGTAATGACTATTCTGCATGGGCAGAAATAGCTCCACCACCTTCGCACAATGTCATTAATGTTGTCCCTTATCCCTGTTTCACCTCTAGCATCGAATAAGCCTGTGAATACTCTGTGCCTGCGTATGCTATGATTCAAACCCTATCTCGTTCACATCATTTACCGTGTGCTCTTCTCCATGGCATCGGTGGTGCGAATTGAGCTGAACGAAAGTCAAGCCTTGCTACTGTTCGATAATGCCCGGGAAGACTTAGAAGATAATGGTTGGCTTACGTTTGTACAGAGGTTTGAGGGTTTTAATATATTTGTTGCACAACAGTTCACCCTGACTTTTGATGGCTGTAGGGCCAAGATAGGTGACATTCAGCTTGAGCTGAGTGAACAGTTCATTATCTCTACCACAGGGTTAGCAGCCATGGGCCAGCGATGGTTTAAAAATTCTAAAGTGGAGGAGGTGCCATGGCCACTACTGTTCATCTCACGAAAGGTCACATCCTGTGACAGAGGTATGTCGATTTCCACGCTTAAACCAAGGTGGCATGATCTTTTGATGGTGGTTAAACAATTCGTGACCTGTGAAGGTCGGTATGGGCTAGTTTTTCTTTATCACCTTCAACTGTTAATGAATTTTATGGGTTATCCATTGAATATGCTATTTTACTTCCATCATAGCCTTTATAAAATGTCAAAAAGGTTTAAACGAGAAAAGGTCGATAGTAGCTTGTTCCACCACGGCCTAATCAGACTCATTGTTGTTCACCACTTAAATCTTCACGGTGATAGTTAGCTAGCTTTTATCTCTCGAAATGGTTTTGCTGATACAAAGCCTATCCAAATTGACAAGCCTGTGGTTAGTGAAACTAAGGTCGAGCCACCTATGCCTTTCCATGTTCTTCTACCCTCTCCTAAACCCTCGGTCGACCCTGATATTGATCTACCTGACGTCTTAGCAGACAAGGCAGAGGCTGTTAAAAATCCTGTGAGAAAAAAGGTCAAGGGAATCCCTACTGTCAACGGAAAAGGTAAAAAGAATGCTCGACTTATATCGAGACTGGCCTGGAATAAACCTAAACCTAGTGCTGAGTAGAAGCCCATAATCCTCAGTGAAGATTCTGACTCTGACATCAAACACTTCCTAGCTAGTGAGTACCCTTACTCTCAAGGTCTGTGCTCCGAGCCACCCTATGATTTCGTTTCTAATTTGCCCCTGTGCTTAAAGAAAAATCCTAGCTACCCTGGGATCAAGCTTCCTAACGAAACCCTCGGTGATTTAACCAAACCCTCACTTGCAATTTTGAAGCCCGGACAATCATCATGTGACCAATGTAATGTGTGGCTGGAACGCTACTATACCAACGTTCCCTTTTTACAGTCGAAGATCAAATTGTTGGAAAACCAAGTTACAGTGTTGACAAGCCAAAGGGACAAGCTTCAAGCAAATGACAAGAAGCAGGAAACCACTGGTTCCATCGTATTTAGGAATGTCGAATCGGCTACAACCTTCGTGAATTCCAAAATGTCATGATCAAATTGTCTGCTCGACATCCTGGTATGAATTTCGATATCACTCTCGTTTTGTGAATTGCTAGGATTAATATAATGATTTGAGTTTTCAAACAGCTCTGTTCATCATTCAAAATGACTCTGTCATAGTTTTGTGGATCCTGTACATTGTTTTCATTTTGCTAAAAACAAATGAAGTGATGATTTTGGTAAACGATTTGTTCATGCCCAGTTTAGCAATTGATTGGTTTTCATTGGTTTTGATTCGTTTGAGTTAACGAAATCAGTAGTGTTTGTTTTTGATTGGATTTTGTTTATATCGGATATGAACAGGAGATTCTTATGCTAAAATTAGAGCACGACCATGTTTTGATTTGGTATGATTTCATTATGAATGGATTATATCGGCTCTGATTTTATGGTGTGATTTTGGAACGGTTTCGTGAGTTTGATTGTTATGATCTTTTAATATGTTATGTGATGTAATCTTCTAAATCATGAATACAACCCTATTCGACTCCGATTTGGAAAGAACGACTCTATTTTGTATGGAAATGATATTCTCATTTAGCCTGTGCAAAAGATATCTTCGACGAAATCATGGAACTGTTTTCATTCACAATGTCAAACTTAAACTGTTCGATTCGCTCTTGTTTTGATTGGATTGTTGCATATCTTGAGTTGGCACGATTGTTTTCATGAGTTGGATTCATTTCGAAAATAGAATGGATGCTCCTCTGTTGATTTTAATTTTTGAAGCAAGTTTGTTAACTCAGATCGACTTATGTTATCTCTGTTGAATTAGTATGAGAAGATTCAGTTAATATTTCGTTTTGAAATGAATTCAAGTAACGATTTTGATGGTCAATCGATTTTGTTTTCCCCAATTGGAAATAATAAACGATTGGGTGAATCCCACATACCCTGTTATCAACCAATTGAATCCATTATGATTTCGTTTACATACCAGTTTTGATTCGATTCGCTAATAATATGGATCGTTTGTTGTGTTTAATATATTGCGATCAATTTGAGAAAATGATCCTGTTAATTTGGTTTGGATTCGAATTGATTTTATGGATATCTGAAACAACTATTTGTGATTTCAATTGGTTATGAATCGATTTCGTAATTGTCAGATTATCCAATATGATTCCGTTTACCCGATTTTGTGACAACAAATGAAACAGAGTATATGCATCTCTGTAGTCGATTGATTGATCTTAGTTTTGTTTTGATCTCAAATTAGTATAACAATTTCAATTTGAATGATTCGTTTGTCTTTCAAATAACAATTAGATACTTGCTAATAGTTTGAATTTAATTCTTTAAAGATTTGAATTGATTTTAATGCTGATTCTGTGTCTGATTTAGATCAACTACAAATCGCAAGATTCTGTAGCTAGTCTTTAGAATTAGATTTTTATCATTTTCATTAACAAAATACTCTCCTAACCACTCTATTTTTGACCTCTTTTAGGTACATTCGAATTCCATTGGACATGCTGTGACAGTCTAGGAGATATTATGTGATTCAGTTTTATTTTAGGTTCCTAGTTTAGTCAGACTTGGGATATCATCCCAGATTTTCTGTAAACAGTTTGATAACTCCCACAGGAATGTTTTACCCTGTGGGAGGTCTTTAAATACTTATTATTTTTTGTAATAAGGATCATCCTCACAGGTGGGAGAACCAGGCCATGGATTTATGATACAAACTGAGACAAGAGTTGATGTTTTGCTACAGCTTTCGCTTCCAATATATCAATCTTTTGTTTCAAGTTTATGCATGTCAGTTTGCAGTTGATTATAGACTACTTTAGCTATCATAATCTATTGCAGGATGATATGATTTGATTAATGTGCTATCCATATCTGATTTCTTTCATTATTTAAAAGTACAACAATTGCTTGGTTTCAGTTAATGAATCACAGATTTCTCTTCTTTGTTAATTGAATCATTTTGTATAGATCTTTACATACAGATTTATCTAACTGTGAAGATTTATAAATCATAAGATTGTTGTAAATTTTTATGTCTTGTTTGTCCTGTAATCATATTGAAGAGCACAACAGCTTCCCATTTACGATAAGCTAGTGGATAATTCAGTGTGGGTTTCCTCCCTCCAATCAGCTGAGACAGTCATTACATTCAGGACAAACCTGGAGCATTTCTTCAGGTTAGTTTGTTATTCATTTGATAGCTAATTTGTTATTATAATTTAATTAGTTTAGTTAGATATATGTTTAGATTTGTAGTTAGAGTTAGTATTTTAGTTGTTTAGTTTAGTTAGTCTTTGTTTTATTTCTTTTCATAAAATTATAAAATCAAAAAACAATAGCTCTCGCTGTCTTAGGACAAAATATTAATGAGTTTTTCAGGTTTCCATTCAAATCTGTAAACTGTAAATATTATACATTTTGTGAATAAGATTTATTTATGTTAGTTGTTAGATATTTAATTTCTTAGAGTTAGCATAGTATCAGATAGTAGATTAGAATAGTTAGATTTGTTTAGTTTGTTTTAATAGTCATTTTAGTTAGATTAGTTTATTAGTTTGTTTCAATATTAAGTTTTAGTTAGATTAGTTAATTTAGAGTAGTTTTCTTTTGTTTTCTTAGGAATTAGAATGGCTAACGGAGCCGCTAAACCCGTCAGGGTGGTTCATCCCAAACGGCTTGGGTTATTAGACAACCCCGGACTGGTTCCACTCTCCCAGTTGACGGATGACAAATTTCGCCCGTCAACAAATCACAGACTCATGGATTCGCGGACTCGCGGACTTGCGGACTCACGAAAGCGTAATTCTCCTTTTCATAAGTCTGTCCAAAATGTCCGTACACTTAGCCATTTTTCCGTATTTGCAAACTCACAGACTTATAATCCTTATTTTCATAAGTTCGTCCGATAAGTCCCAAACATTATCCATTTTTTCATCTTCACGGACTCGCAAAAGCATAACTCTCCCTTTGAATCCTTAAACTTGACTAGGAGCACTCCTTAATACCTTGTCCAATTATAGGTTTCCCTCGTGGTTTCCTCATACACATAGGCTTGTGACATCAGCATAACATCAACATGATGTCATGCCTCCTCTCATCAACATCTAAGGGCTTCCACATCGATCAACGATTGAGATCACATCCCATATGCACTCTGATCAATGGTCAAGATCTTTTAAACTTTTGGTCTGACGGTCAATATTTCTCCAGGGATTTCCAATTAGATCAACCGATGCTCACTCACTTAGCTCCCAATCTGATGGTCATGATTTAATCTCATTGTGATATCTTCGGATCACACATTCTAACATGACAACTCATTAAATCCTTCCTCATTTACCACATATATCCTATGGTGACACGTATCCAAACTATTCGACAATCCTGATCAAATTGCATGACCTCCTGATAATTAATGCCCTTACAAATTCAAATTAAGGTTTCACTCTCCTTTATTAATCTAGGTCCTCGATGTATAGTTTGATCTCCATTTTCCACAACCTGACGAATCCTGGTCATCTCCAAGACTTGATGATCGATGACTAAGATTCATCAGTGATTAACACATAGCTTAAAATTGACAGTCGGCTCCCACACTTAACTCGCGACAAATCCCATGATGCCACATAGAACTATCCAGGCATGCCACATCCTCATGGCTTGGCCATCCCCTGTGCCAAGCCATGATACCACCAAGGAGTTATCTATTTTCCTCGGTTCTTCTGAAAAATCATTGGGATCGCTCTCCTCCTTACTATTCTTGGTGAATATTTTCCTCATTCCCCACCTAGCCCTAACCTCTTCAAGGTTTATCAAATGCCTCCTCAACATAAAGCTTGTGGCATTATTTCTCTATCTAAGGTCATATATTTGGCAACAAAATAAGTCTCCCTTCTTCCCCAATGAGCTCAGGGCCTCCACAGTGTTTATCAGATGCCTTCCTGTCTAGATTTATTTCCATCCAACATCAATCCCTCAACCCTATTTTGCTTCAGTTTGGGCTTCGGGTCTTCTATACTCCAACTCGAAACTCTTCAATGAGTTCCCTCGTCTTCTTCCAATCCCCCTCGTGGGCAAGGTCTTACTTTCTCTTCCATAACTCTCTTCTATTCTCTCTGTCTTCTCTTCTTGTCTACCTTCATGTATATTATTTCACGCCTTCCCCCTAGGAAGGTTTTGGACCTATCCTATTTCTTCTGCTAGAAGGAACTCAAGTGAATCTGGGCTTGCAGGAAGACTGAGATCTGTGGTACTTCAAGCTAAAAAAAAATTGTCTTCTCATCCATGCCCTCCATACTTCCATTCATTAGGGTAGTTGGTTGTTCAACCACCAATCCTTTTCTCATTAACTGATTTTTCCTTGAGGCTTATTATTCCAGATCAAATATTTCAGCAAAGAGGATTGGGTCATCTTGGCATGATGAACCCTCTCTATAGGTTTCCTCACTCTTTCCTCTAGTGATATCATGGCCAATACTTTAATTCTTCGCCCCCATAGTAAGTTGTTGGAAATATAAACAATAATACATTTACATTGTTCACATTCCATGACATGGTATTCATAAGTAATTATTAATTACAAGATGGGGGAAACATGGGTGTTACAGGTCCTATGTTCATTAATGGTGCACAATTTTATAGAGCCATTATCATAAACAATGTCGATATCATATGTTCCCATTTAGTGAGTGTAGAATTTACCCTTGAAATATTTGTATCTAGAATCAAACAAGAGATCCCAATCACCTTATTTGAATTTCTTTCTCTTGATGAATTTGTCATGCCACTTAGCTCTTTGTTGCTAAACAAGAGAGGTTTCTTGTAAAGAATCATCGTGGATCTCATCCAACTCATTTTCTAATTTAGTAGGTGTTATTGAGCCTTTGAGAGATCTAAACCCACTTGTAATGCATTTTTTAGAGTTTTCACTTCAAATTCTAGTAGGCAAACTACACGGTTACCATACACAAGCTCGTAAGGAGTAAAGCATATGGTATTTCACCAAATGGTAAAATAATCTGAAAGAGTCTTTGGAAGCTTTTGATCCCAATACTTATGATTTCGTTGTATAGTTTTGGTCAATATGGCTTCCAAAACCCTATTTATGACTTCCACATGTCCATTTACTTGTGGATGGAAGGTTTGGATGTTCGATGCTTGATCTTGAATTGTTGAGTGATGGAATGGATGAGATTAGAAGTAAATTAGGTTCATTGGTCAGCCATAATTTCTCAAGGAACCCCAAAATAGACAAAAATATCTTCATAAATAAAATTAGCTACTCTTGCTCAGTGGATTTTGGGAGAGACTTAGCCTCAACCCACTTTGTCACATAGTCAAGGAATACTAGGATATGCATTTTCTACCTTGAAGGTGGATTGGTTGGCCATACAAAATGAAGATTTAATTTTTCAAAGGGTTCCACCAAAACCTAAGGTTGCAGTAGCATCTCATCAAACTGAACTGGTCGACACGTTTGTTTAAAACTATCACAACTTTTGACCTATTTCTTGGCATCATTGAAAATTGTAGGACAATATTATCCCAGATGTAGTACCTTGTTTGTAGTTCTATTTTCAACAAAGTGTCCTATGCAAGTTTCATCATGACAAGCTTTGAGGATGTCATAGACGTCACCCTTGGGAGCACAACATCACATAACAAGATATGGCCCTAGATCCATGAGTACATGGAAATTTGTCTGATGAGATTTTTGTGTTCCTTTGGTGACAAATGCTGTGGAATCTTCCCTACAACTAAATAGTTAGCAATGTCTGGAAACCACATCGTGTTAATAGAAAATGCAAAAAAATGTTCATCATGAAAGACATATTCCACTGTAATAACATCTTCTTCACTAGTAATCCTAGAAAGGAAATCAACAAAAACATTCTCCTTTCTGGGTTTATCAAGAATGGTAATATCAAATTCATGCAACAAAAGTAATCATCTAGTTACCCTTCCATTAGTAACATGATTATTCGTAAGATAATGAATGGTGGAATGATCAATATGTATAAATATAGGGTAATCGGTGATGTAGTGATGAAATTTATTGATGGCATGAACAACAAGAATACAATTGTTTTTAGTTACCATATAATTTGTCTCTATGAGACTGAGATTCTTACTAATGAAACATATGGCATAAGGTTTCTTCTCCTCCTTTTGTCATAGTACAACATCAATAGATATATATGAAGCATTCATAGAAACATGAAAAGGTGGGACCAATTTGGTCACCTTAATAATGGTGCCACTATTGGATTATTTTTCAAAGCTTCAAAGGAAATATGGCATTCAGTAGTCCAGTAAAGTTTTTCAACTTTCAATAGTAGTAGAAACAAAGGCAATGTAAATATTAGTAAAATTTTCAATAAAGCTTCGATAATACCCTACATACCCTAGAAAACTACAAACATCCTTTTGAGTTGTTGGGACTAGAAGTTTTAATATCCCCTCTACCATTGTAGGGTCCACTCTAATCCCTATAAAAGATATATGATGCCCAAGAAAAATCCCCTCGGTGAGTAGCATAAACACTCTTTGTTACTAAGGGAGAGATTTGTTTCTTAACATCTTGTAAGGACTTTCTCAAGGTTGTTCATGGATTCCTTAAAAGTATCTCCATACACATTGAAATAATCCATATATATCTCAACATAGTCATGAATGAAGTCTGAAAATATCCCAAGGACAACCCTATGGAAAGTAGCAAGAGCATTGCATAGTTTGAAAGGTAGAACTTGGTAAGCATAAGTACTCCAAGGGAAAGTAAAAGTACTATTTTCTTAATCGTTTGGAGAAATTTGCATCTAGTTATACCCACTAAATCCATCAAGAAAAGAGAAGAATTTCTTGCCTGCAAGGGTACCTAAGACTTGATCAATGAAGGGTAACATAAAAGTGATATTTTAGTGTAGTGTACTTGACCCCATAACTTTAGATCAATCACATCAAATTTAGTGCAAAACTAAAGAACAAAAGATAAAAAATATATAAAAATTGAGAGCTACGTTCACTTGCCTCTTCAAGGGAGAAAACTCCAAGAGAAATGCTCCAAATACAATAACAATTCTTGAAAAAACAATACACAACCTTCTACTCAATATATAACTATCCATTGAGAATATTAACTACCTATGGGTCCCTTATGATGAGGGTCGACCATTTAATTTGGACCTTATTACTAAAAAGGAGCTTTATTACAATAAGTGACTATTAACTAACTATTTAATCGGCTTTATTCAAGGAAGGTGTCCCCATACATTAATAAAGTATCTAAATAAGGGGTTTAGGGTAGGACCCTAACATGCCCTCCCCCTTTGAAAGAAGTGTTTTCCTCAAGGTTGAAGGAGAGGAAATTGTCGTAGAACCATTGTCAGTTCCCATGTGGCATCTTCTGGTTCCATATATTTCCACTGGATCAATACTTCCTTGATCATGCACTGACACAATTGGCACTCTCTAGTATCCAATACTACTTCTGTTTGGATTTAAGTGGAAACTTCTTCATCAAGTTCTAGTAGGTTTGTATGCACATTGCAATCTGATCCCACATCTTTCTTCAAATAGAACACATGAAAGATTGGATGAATCTTAGAGTGGATTGGGAGAGCTAGCTTTAGGCGACATGAACAATGCATTTTGTGATCCGATAGGGACCATATAAATTGGGATCTAGATTCCGAGGAAATTTATCTTGGAGTGATGTATGTTTATATGAATTCAGGAAAAGAAACACTTGATCCCATTTATTAAAAGAACATTCAGATCTATGTTGATCAACTTGTTGCTTCATTATATTTTGCACCATAAACAAGTTGTCCTTGAGGATATGGATAATGGCTTCTCTGGTATGAAGCATTCTATCTACTACATGAACCTTGGAGGTTCTCAATACATAGGATGCCACTAATCAGGGTTTTTTTCCATAAAAAACTTCATATGGTGCCATTCTTGTAGCTCCATGATAGGTGGTGTTGTACCACCATTTGGGAAGGGGAAGCGATTGTGCCCATGTTAATTTTCAGAAGAAAAATATCTCAAATAGGTTTCTAGGTACTTGTTGACCACTTCTCTTTGACCATCAGTTTGAGGATGATATGAAGTGCTCATATTTAGTCGTGTACCTTGAATTTTAAATAGTTCCTGCGAAAATTTGCATGTGAATGTAGGGTCCCAATTCGAGACAATGGAGTTAGGAATACAATGTAGCTTAAATATTTGATCCATGAAGGTTTGAGCCATTGATAAAGAAGTGAAAGGGTGAGCTAGGGAACACAAATGAGTAGCTTTTGAAAGGATATCAACAACCACCATGATGACTGATTTGTTGCCTACTTTTGGGAGTTCCATGATAAAATCCATTGAAATGTCTATATAAATCTAGTTTGGGATTGGTAATGGTTGTAATTCCCTTGGTATCTTTATTGTCTCTCCCTTGTTTCTTTAGCAAGTGTCATAGGATGCTACAAAGTATTGGATATTTGTTTTCATGTCACCTTGGAGGAATAAATGCTTATTTCTTTCATAGGTTTTATGAAAGATAAAATGACCGATTGTTGGTGATGAATGTATCTCCTTTAAGAGTCGTTTTTTTAGGGTCGAATCCTTCGCCATAAAAATGCACCCTTTATAACACAATGTATCTTGTTTCCATGTATAACCTTTAGGTGGGTTGGGATCTACCTAAATCCATTGGATGAGTTTCCTTAAAGTGTTGTTTTCTATCCATTCCTTCCGGGCCTCCTTGATCCATCCTAGACTTGGTAATGATAAGGAAAAGAGTGAACCATCCTCCTCGAGTTGTCTCTATAATAAAAAAAAACACAACATTCTATTTACCCTTATTATATATGATCTCATAATCATACCCCAACATCTTGGTGACCCATTTGTGTTTCTCTGGGGAAGACAACCATTGTTCAAGCAAGTACTTCAGACTATGATGGTCGATATTGATTTGAAAATCCTCCCTATGATATGGGTGACAAGTCTCCATTGCATGAAGGATAACCATAATTTCCTTCTCATATGTGGGTTTTCCCAAATTGAAGTCACACAATTGTTTACTAGTGAATGCCAAGAGGCATCCTTCTTGCATTAATATTGCTCCAATACCTCTTCCTAAAGCATCAAATTCCAAGATAAAAGTCTTATTAAAGTTAGGTACTGCTAATGTTGGAGTAGTGCACATGGAATTATTTAAAACAACAAAGTTTTTTGTTGCTACCTCACTAAAAAAAATACATTATTTTTAAGGAGTGAAGTTAGGGGAGCTACAATTTTGTCATAATTTTTCACAAATTTCTTGTAGTAGCATGTAAGTCCTAAGAATCCCCTCAAGATCTTCAATGTTTTGGGACAAGGCCAGTCTTGCATAGCTGCCACTTTCTTGGAATCAACTCGTATGCCCTCCTAACTTACAATGTGACCCAAATATTCAACCTCATGAGCCCCAAAAACACATTTGGACCACTTCACAAATAATTTGTTGTCTCTCAAGAGTTGTAAGGACTTATCAATATGCTCTATGCATTATCCCATTCTTTAATATAGATCAATATATCATTGAAGAATAATAGAAAAAATTATCATAGGAAGGGTTTGAAAATCTTGTTCATGAAACTTTGGAAAGTGGATGGAGCATTACAAAATCCAAAAGGCATCACTAGAAAATCATAATGACCTGCATGTGTTCTGAAGGCTTTATTTGGGATGTCTTCCTCTTTCATCCTAATTTGATGGTATCCTAAACGTAGATCAATCTTAGTGAAAAACTTTGCTCCATGAAGTTCATCAAGGAGATCATCAACAAAACATATGAGAAATTTGTTATTTATTATCAACTTATTGAGAGCCCGAAAATTAGGACACACGCACCAAGTTCCTTCCTTCTTTAATACCATGGCTATTAGTGATTAGTAAGGGCTTGTACTGGGACATATGCCCCCCACCTCCAATAGCTCATGAATGATATTTTATATTTCATTATTTTGTGCAAAAGAGTGGCTATAACGACGTACATTTTGTGGTTAACTTACTGGTATTAGGGGAATGCCATGGCCATGCTCTCTTCGAGAAGGGGGTAAACCCTTTGGTTCTCAAAGACTTGATTATGTTTGTCAAGGACTGGATGCAAATCTAAGCGTATTTCTTGTGATAGGTTATCCATAACCTATATGGAACTAATTTGGGAAATAATGTCAGATTATCCCTTCTTTAGTAACTTATCCATACAATGAGAGTTGACTATTTCAAGAGAGCATGCTTGAATCCCTTTAAGGGTGTGCACATGACACTCTTTAGTGAAACTTATATAGATTCCTTTGAAATCAATGGTGATTGGCCCCAACGTATGTATCCATTCTACCCCTAATACTGTATCACACCCACCCATATCGATGGAAAATAGATGGGTTTTGAGTTGACAATCTCCCATATGGAGTCTAATATTTTCACATCTTCCCTCACATTTCATCATACTTCCATTGGCAATCATGATTTGAAAGTTATGCATCAAGTGTACAAAAAAATGGGTTTCTTCCGCCACTCTCTTGTGAATGAAATTATGAGTATTGTCGCTGTCAACTAGGACTATGAATTTATGTTGCTTGATGTAACCCATGAGTTTCAAGGTTTGTGGAGTTTAAATTCCTAATAATGCATGCATAGAGATACATGTTTCTTCACGAGGGAATGGGGGTTTGATATCCCCTTGAGTTTGAGTGTTGGTGTCTTCAACTTGTAAATTTGATGTCTTTTTGATACTTATTTCTTTGGTCAGGGCTTGAGTGGTCATATCAATTTGCAACAATTTCTATTCTTTACATTGATGACCTGCAACATATTTTAAATCAAAATTATAGAAAAGTCATAGTCTTTGGTGATATTCCAATTCTTCTAGAGACAACCTTTGTACTTTCAAGGGATGAATGGGATATGTGCTTGGAGAAGTAACTTGGGGAGGACAAGTGCAGGGAATGAAGGTTGGATTTTTTTGGGTGCATTGATTACCATCTTTGCTTCTAGAGCCCTTTGCATCACTTCCAACCATGTAATGGGATGTTTCAATCTAACTTGTGCTCAAATATCCTTCTTGAGGCCACCAATGAAACATTCTTTATAGAAATAATATGTTATGTTCTCTGCATGGATAGCCTATTGCTCAAAGGATGCCATAAATTTCATGACTAAGCATGTTTGGTGTAACTTGGTAATATTCCCCAAATAGTGAGCATCTTTCTCAAAACATGCATAAACATCTTTAATAAATTGACTCCATGTGATATATCCTCAATATGTGTTTTTACGCCATTCCCACCGTTTCCATCATTCCAGGTCTAGATACAATACCCCCACCTTGAGTTTCATCATGTCATCAGTGATTACCTAGAGGGAAAAGTAATGTTTCATTTGGGTGACCCATCCAAATAGGTCAGAACCATCAAAAATTTTCAGGTCCACCTTAGGAGAATGGTGCCATATGATATTATCCAGTGATCTATTGTTGTGTAGATTTGATGAGGGTTGTGGGTGGATACATAGTCTCGAGTGAGAATTATATTCCTGATGTGATTCAATATGATGTGGATTTCAATGCTTTTCTTCTTGTATGCCCTGAGTTTTCATATCCATTAACTTCTCAATAAACATTTTTTGGAATTTGTTGAACTTCTCCTCTAGCTTCTCATCCAAATTCTTATCCAATGTCTCATTGAACATATTTATGTCATCCTGAATTTTCTTAAGTTGGTCATCCATGCAATCCAACCTACTTGTAATAGGGATGATTTTCATGTTGTTCGAAGAAGTATGAGGGGGATTAGAGGTACCCTTCATGGGTGACCTCATTGATATAGGTTATTGGGTCCTGGGGAACAAGGGAGTGTTAGGTGTTATAGCTCTTTGATAGACATGTGGGTTCCAACATTATTACTCAGTCCAATATCTCAACGCACTAACTAAGGAGGCTCAATTGTTCCCTTATCCATACTACTCGACTACGTAGGTACTAGAGAGTGAACCCCTCGAGTGTTTTTCTCAGTATACTATAAAAACAATACAACCAATTGGTTTATCTGAGGCTAGTTTCAGGTGTACCTAGGGGAATTCCTATATACCCAAGGGTACATGGAAGTGAGATTACATATACAAGTACCGTTTTATGTAGTACTACTCGAAGGGGTACCAACATGGGTTACAAGGGTTTCCAACAATGTGATTCCACTTGTATTTATTGCGTGTATTCCTACCCTACCACAATTTTACTCATTGAATGATAGATCACTATTTTATTTAAATATTATGGAATATGTCTCTGAAAAAAAGATTATGAGCTTATTAATCCTAGAAAAAAATCTTAAAATCACTAGAAAATAACTTGTGCAAAGCAAGGCTTAAGGCTGGAAATGTAAAATGATCACAACTTCAACTATACTTATTTGATTAGCTATTATGACCCCAACTATGAAATTTCATGGATTTTCTAGATCTAATGGAATTGTTTTGATTGAAATCTATTTACTTCGTCAAAAGATATCGAATTTGCGAAATTTTTGGTCGTCATAGAAAAACCCTAAAAACTTGCATATTTTGAATCGATGATATCTCCACTTCTGGAACTCCATTTTGGACGATTACTATTTGTTTTTCAAAATTGGGTATTTTTCAAGAGGAATTCAGATATATGGTTGGTTTCTTCAAATTATTTATAGAAATTTTCAGAAATCAACTTGAATATTGTCATCCTCTTTTTACTGTAAAAAATGTGCAAAAAGAAAAAAACTATTCTATTAGTATGACACCTTTTGAACTATTATATAGGATAGCTTGCAGAACTCCCTTTGGGACATATTAGAAGATATAATTTTGGTGGGACTTGAGATCATTCAAGAAATTAGACAAAGGTTGAAGGAAGTTCAAGATCATCAAAAGAGCTATGCATATGCTCATAGAAGGGATCATAGCTATAAAGTGGGGGATCACATATTTCTATGAGTTAAACCTAAGAAAAGTTCCATAAAGTATGGGAAATGATCCAAACTTTATCCTCGGTTTGTGAGGCCATTTGAGATATTGGAAAAGATGGACCTATAGCTTATCATCTTGCTTTGCCACTAGTGTTGCACATTGTGCATAATGTTTTTCATGTTATTTTTTGAGGTGTTATATTTCTGACGCATCTCACATTCTGGATTGGGAACAATTGAATCATTTGCAGGTCACAAATGAGGGGGTTTTGAAGGAATAACCAATATGTATATTGGACCATCACACTTGACAACTCATACAATGTTTAGTGGACTAGGTAAAGTTCCAATGGGATCTATATAGCCCACATTTTTCCACTTGGGAGGATGAAACATCTATGCACCATGAATACCCATTAATTTTTTTTACTTGAGAAACTTTTGTTTCAAGAGAGGAAGTGGGTAACACCCTCTCTTGCATGAACTTACAATTCACACTTAGAAAGAACTTATGGGATACATTGTTTTTGATAGACATATGTTGGCATATGAATCCGATAAGGGAGGAGTTCTCTATAATGTTTTGGACATATTTTTAATTATATTTACATGTGTGTATATATCGGTAATGATGTACATGAATGATGTAAGGAATTATTATGTCTTGGGATGAAATGATGTGCTATGATTAATTTTGGATGGTTTATTTTTTGGATCATGAACTTTTTTTTTTGCTTTTATTTTATATTTGAATTTGGACAATTGTAGCCATGTCAATTGAATTACTAATGTTGTGACCTAATAAACATCTATAGGGGAGAAGGGTAGTTATGAAAAATGACCCATGGAAGGGAATGGATGCTGAAATAATAACTATTTATTTGTCAGACAAGTGTGTATGTGCAGGTGATAGGACGAGGCCTTGCCAACTTTCCAACATATGGGTGTGGACTCACTACCATGTATTGACAAAGACAATATTTAACGAAATAATACAAGGAAGGTATCTATGTCATAGATAGAAGGATGTGGAGTCCATATTTCCTGGTTAGGACTACGAGTTGCATGGTATGGGTGTGGAATCCTTACTCAAAATATTCTAGATTTCCAAGCTAGCAAGGTAATTACAGTTTGGGCCTTGGGAGGATTAAAAGAAGTGCTAATTACCCACTTAGGAGGGGTATTGGTTATAAATCTAATTAATGATGTACATGTAAACATATATAATTAATCATAAGGGCATACGATTTAATAATAAATTGACTAATAAGTGTGTGTGTGTGTGTGTGTGTGTGTGTGTGTGTGTATTATAATTAATGATAAACGAAAATTAGGAAAGGGAACCACATAGACATGCAATAAAGTTTATTTTTTAGTTTAAGAAAATAGAAGAAACCAAGGGGTATTTTGCATGAAGGAGTGAGGTTTCATTAGGGAGAACGATTATAAATGTAAGGGAAAATGGAGATGAAAGGTGGAGGGGAGAATATGAGAAGAAATGCTACCAAAGTTTTGCATAGAGTGAAACTTCACTAAAATATGAAGTGATCATGTGGATTGGGTTTTTCAGTTAGACATGGATGGTGAGTCCATGCATATTGGGGGTCAAGAAGTTTTCCCTAAGAAAGGTTGGGAGGTAAACTAGTTGATGTTGAATGAGTTGACATTGGCAAGCAATGGCAGATGAAAACCCAAATCCAATAGTTGCATGACATTACTCTCTACAGTAGATCTGTAAACGGTGGGCCTATGGCTTGTTTGCTTCACCAATGTAGATCCTTTGCAGAATTTATTTTTTCTTCTATGTTCTTTGAGTTGTTTACTTATTGGTTTTCATTTCTTATGGTCGCTAGACCAATACCAACTAAGTTCCCAAATAGTGTCCAATACCAACAATGACGGAAATGTTGAGTGGACGAAGTTAATCATCCAACAATGGAAAAAAATGTCGAGGGGTGTTGGCACACAGGGGTAGACCCGGCGTTCAATGCTTCAACAACGCACCAACAAAAACCTAACTATCATCCCTTTCAGCAACACCTACGAAGCATATGAATTCGCATTCGAGGTAGAGGCAAGGGTGGTTGCAGGACTCCAATGTCTGCAACCTTAGCTGAGACACAGATCTATGATTGTAACACCTTAACAGAGCACTTAGAAGTTATAGTTGATTAGTATTTAACCTTTGTTTATAATGCGGATAAACCCTAATTACAGAGCATCACAGTATTCATCCAAATCTAATATATTCAAGCACTAAGCACATCAACACAGATCAGATCTAGCATCTTATTCACATCATTAGGCACTAAGCTATCATATTCATCTAAGCATTCCTCATTACACTAAGCATTAATCATATAAACAATATAACAACCATAATGCAAAAAGAAACCACAACACAAGATATACATGGTTCACCCCCAGCCTGGGGCTATGTCCACCAACTCTTCTCTTCTTTATTATCTTCGGTCAAGCTTCTTACAAGCACATAGCATCAAAATCCTACTCCGCAGAAGACATGAGATCTGCACGTACCTCGCCAGATACTCCTTCATCGAGCTAGGTTACAGCACAAAGCATCTGTATAGTCTCTTACAGTCACTTGCACTTAGCCTTGCAAGCCTCACACAGTATGCACAAAGCATTTACAACTATCACTTAGCACAACATCACACAGATGCGTATCTTGTCTTAGCACTTAGCAAGGTACCAAGTTGCTCTTTACATCGCCTAGATATCTATTTATACATTACAAAAAGGCATAACCATGGGTAACCATGGGTAAACCCATGGGCTGACATCCCCATACCCATTACATAAGCCCAAAACCCAAAAGCCCTAAACAAGGGGCTGAGATCCTGCAATCTCCGCTTTGACTTGCGCTCTGCCTTCGATAGCCTATCGAAGTCCCAAAATAGGTCCAACCTGACCTAGGATCCTCAAAACTTGGTCAAGGGCCAACATTCCCCCAACACTCACGTGTGACTCGTCTCGAGTCACTATGGTCTGGGTAGATCTGCCTCAAAATCCTTGATCTTGGCTCAAGCTACTTCAACCTGTTGCTGCACCAAGGCCTCCTGCTCGACAAACTCTTGGATAATTTCTTCGTTGGTAGGTCCCTCTAAGCGTTGTTCGACTGCAGTGACTACTTATTCCAACTCTTCTCCTCATCCTTCAATCTCCTCAAACAGTTGGCAAGACTCATCCTGAATTGGCTGGAGCCTCTGAGTCACTTCCATGAATTTTCTATGTATGGTGTGGACCTGTTGTTGAGAAGTGCGTTGTTCCTGGGATCTCTTCATCCTCTCAACTGCTGGTAGAGGTTTCAACTGCGCATGTACTGTCGATGCTTGTTGTCTTGCCTCCTGGAGCTGTGACTCCAATGTCTTCAATAAGTCGCTCATAAGTCTGTGCACTTCTACTACTAAGTTGTTTACATTCCAAAGCTAATGCTATGATCCTCTCAACTGTGCTCTAGGTAGTGGCTTCTCTTTGGTCTCACACGTCCTGCGGAGTGCTCGACACTACTTGTAGCTCTAGGTCTGCTATTCTCTTTTGAAGTTGTTGGATGGATTTAGCAAGCAGCGCTACTTGATGTTCCACCAGGTCTTCCTCCTTTTGTTCTAAGCCTGTCATAGAGCGAAGTGCTATGCTGACTACTTCTTTTACTCCAATATGCTCCGTGAGCAACTGTTCTTTCTCTTATTGGATCAGTGCTTTCTCCTCTTCGAAATTTGTTTGGAGATCATCCTTCTCTTGTTGTCCAACTCAATGTTTCTCTACTACTTCCTCATGTGCTTGCTTCAAGGCCATAGTGGACTATTCTTTTTCTTCTTGTGCGCGATGAAGGCGAGCTTCGGTTGCATCAGCTATTCTGTGGAGTTGGGTAGGCTCATCTCCCAACTCTGGTTCTTTTGATGGTGGGGGCATAGTGGACACTACACGACTAGAGTGAAGGGCATGTTGTACACCTCTGAGTTCTGCCTCAATTCTATCATACATGGTTGCATGTTTGGCTTTAGTGTTCTGGAAGAGGTCCTGCGAGGCATCTGATATGGCTGTGATGATGAATTCAAATTCATCAAGCGTGAGTACAGTCTGCAGTTTAGTCTTAGTAGCTTTGGACTTCTTTTGGGAAGTAGGTTTCATGGGGGAAACCTTCCTTTTCTTGGAGGGATCAGCCTCATCAACAGGATCCCTAGGCGGTGTTACTTCACCTTGCTTCTGTTGATCTTCTTTTCCATTGGTCTCTTCTTTATCTACTTCGTCATCACCTCCTTGTCCCGGTGATTCTAAGGTGGTTTCTTCTGAGTCATTGCTCAACTTTTGGACCTCTTTGGTCTTCTTCCTTCTGCTAGTTACAAGTGTATCATGTTCTTCGTGAGTGACCTCCCAGCTTCTAATTTGTTTAGGGTTGGATAGTTCTGTGAGGTCAGCAGGGATAAGGAGATTTGCAGGCCAGTCCTTGGTTATCTCTTCTAAGTCTTCCTTTGTGAGCTTATAGTATGACTAAAGCTCTTCTTTACTCTCGTCTGCACACGCAGTGATGTAAATGAAGTGTCAATCTGTGCGAAACTTCATAAGTGGCCTAAACCAGTGTAGAGTGTTCAACGTCATATGAGGGACATCCTCAACAACCCTCTTTAAATAGAGATAGGATGTATGGAATACCACGTTCGGCTACCATTGTTTCCCCATATCGCATGTGTACCAGAGCGTGGTGAACTTCACAATGAGTGGATCGAATGGCTCAATGTTCGAGAAGGTCTCACTTCTAGCATCTCCCAAGCAGTAAATGCGATGAGGATCAACAACCAGCTAAAATGGAGCTCATAGCCTTGATCCTGAGCTTCATGACAATCCAATTCTAATTGGTTGACTAAGTACTTTTCCCAGTTCATTTGGAGTCCTTCCACACATTTTCCAGCGAGGTCGACAATGAACCCTATGACCTGTGTAGGTATGTTCTTTCTCACTAGCTTTCTTGCGATTAGCTAGCAGGCCAGGCACATTGCGCCATTCTGGATGGAAGTTATCTTGTAGCCTCGTGTACCCTTTTATACATCGCCATATGTATCTTTAATCCTATGTGCCAGTGCGCAGTCTACAGCCTTCCCTAGGTAGAAGTCTTACAGGTCGGGTCCTTGCATGCTCAATCCAGTGATCTTATGGATCAACGTCGGATCGACGGTGATGTGTCTATCAAGCCACAGATAGATGTCATGGAAGCATGAAAACAGGATATTAACGCATGCGTTAACCTCCTGGTGCCTTCCGAAATGCGGCATCTTCATTACGTTTAGGACAATGGACTGTGCGAGGTCCATAGTTCATGGTTGGGGGATTATCCTTGATTTCTTCCCCTTCGTCCTAGTCAAATACATGTGAGGAGAGAGCATACTGTGGTTCTTGCGATCCCCTAGGTTGAAGTCGATGAATTTTAATGCCACAATATTATCCAGCTGCAGTCAAACTATACGTATCCCCTTCGGAAGGTACGCAGTAACCGGAGTGTAATCGAAGTCTTTAGGGACACTGTCACGACTCACCGCGCCAACCAAAGGCGGGATGTAGTTGGGAAGGATAGTCAGGATTAACTTTGCATTTGCCAAGTCATCTCAATGCTTGGTTTTTTTCTCGGCTGCAGGTCGAGATGGTCCAGATCCACGAGCAATCGACGGAGAGGCTTGCACTCCTCTCGTCAAGGAAGCTTGAATTCCTACGGACATTAAATTTTTGGCCATTAAATCGATTAGAACTTCTTCAACCAACTTATCTATGGCATTGAGTTCACCCGACATG
Source organism: Picea engelmannii (assembly GCA_009831015.1). Taxonomy (NCBI): domain Eukaryota; kingdom Viridiplantae; phylum Streptophyta; class Pinopsida; order Pinales; family Pinaceae; genus Picea; species Picea engelmannii. The sequence goes on from ML794616.1 coordinate 602,903, forward strand.
CATGCTCAAGATCGGATAACTCAAGTCAATGAATGAATGCTCAATGCAATAGAATAGCTGTCGATCTCAGTAAACACAACGCGGTAGCAATGAGTGCTTTTGTTGGCTCGACTATAATTTGTGAAAGTGATCTCGGTCCAACAATCCATGGACTAAGTAGATAGCAAGGTAACGGATCTATCTAACGGGCGAGAAGCCTTCATCAATGCAGTTATGTCTATTACGATGCAGTCCCAATGGTTTGATGGCGAGATTTATGGTCATAAATGTTGTTCTAACTGTTCGGGAGCATTGGTCTAACGGTCATAATGCCTCCAACGGTTATATCGCTCCACCATGGTGAAGTGTCATTTTGCGTTGTTCTGATATCCCGACGAAGTTCCAGTTTTGAAAACCTTCCTTCTGCAAAGTTCCCTCTGGAACCTCTTGTAATGTTTCCAACTTTTCCTTCTTCTTGCTGATCTTTCTAGCCTTTTTCCCTATGATATGCATTACTGGGTTCCTCTTCCCATTCTGAATCGTATCTGTAGTACATAGTAACTTCACGTTGTTGAGATTATTTCATAGGGTTAGAGAGTAGTACTTCTTCTCTGTCTGAGGTAGGTGCTCTACTCTTCTGTACAGACAGATATTGTAAGTCTTCCTGGGTTCTTTCATCTTCGACATCCGAATTGTTGGTCCTCGATAGCTTTGACTGGTCCTCTTGTTCTTTTAGTAAGTGTGCTATCCTCTTCGTCATGAAGTCTCTTAGTTATTGCTTCTTCTATTCTAGGGAATCCTCTTCTTTTCTTCTGGTCTGATCCTTCATAATCTAGGTTTTTACTAGTAACATAGCAAATGGGGCATTGCTTTCAATAAATTTAACAACCTCAAAATCTTCCCCTGTCGAAGTTCCATGAGAACTCATAGATATCTGGGTAAGTCTTCCACATAGGGTTACCAGTTTTCCTCTAAATAATCATATTCCTTCTAATGAAGGACTCATATCAGGCTCTCCTAAAATTTCCCAGGTTCTTTCTGTCATGATATTCACCTATGTTTCCTCATCCAGAACAAAGTCAATTTCGAAGTCTCTTATTCTTGTTTCTATGCACTCGTTTTCTTTGAAGATCTCTGATAAGTTGATATTTCTGTGATTATTCAGGGTTTCTTTTATTTGTAATAATACATTCTCTGATCGTTTCTGGGGTTATGTCATGGTCTCAGTTTCTTTATCTTCCTCAGGGTTTTCTTGTCTCATATTCATTCTTTCAAGCTTAGAAATCATTCTAGGGAAATCCAAAACTTCATGATCCATAGCTTTACAAAAAAAGACAACTAGATCTTCTCCAAGGGAATTCCTTAGCAAGATGTCCTAGTCTTCTGCAACTGTAACAAAGGGTTAATCCTTTTTTTCTATTAAATGATCCCCAACCTTTCCTGTACTGCGCACTAGGATCATAGTAACTAACCTGCAGAAAATTCTTCCTAGGATCCTGCATCCATTTGTTAGTCCAAACATTCTTTCTATGCATAGGAACAACATACCTTTCATTATTTCTATCAGATCTATTCATATCAAATCTTCTTTCTTCTAACTATTCCCTAGTTTTCAAGCTAGGACAAAATTTATCAAACATACCTAGATCCATACTTTTGAAACAAAAATTTTCACTTATCTTACTTTTATCAAAGCACAAAGATTTCGGATCTTACCTCTTTAATAAAAAAGTTTCACTGATCTTACCTCTTTTCTTTAGATCTGTCTCCTTTCTTAGCACATAGCTTCACAATCAAGTAGAATATTGCTCACTAGGGCAACAGATCTACACGTAGAGCTTTCTCTTTTCTTCAGTTCCCAACAATCACAGTTTCAGGTCCCGACAACGAAACCATTTGTTGGCACACAGGGGCAGACCCAAGGTTCAATGCTTCAACAACGCACCAAAAAAACCCTAATTATCGGCCCTTTCGACAAAACCTGCGAAGCAGATGAAGTTTTACTCGAGGTAGAGGCGGGGGTGGTTGCAGGACTCCAATGTCTGAAACCTTAGCTGGGACACAGATCTATGATTGTAACACCTTAACAGAGCACTTAGCAGTTATAGTTCATTAGTATTTAACCTTTGTTTACAGCGAAGATAAACCCTAATTATAGAGCATCGCAGTATTCATCCAGATCTAATATATTCAAGCTCTAAGCACATCAACACAGATAAGATCTAGCATCTTATTCACATCATTAGGCACTAAGCTATCGTATTCATCTAAGCATTCCTCATTACACTAAGCATTAATCATATAAACAATATAACAACCATAATGCACAAAGAAACCACAACACAAGATATACATGGTTCACTCCCAACCCAGGGCTACGTCGACCAACTCTTCTCTTCTTTATTATCTTCGATCAATATTCTTACAGGCACATAACATCAAAATCTTACTCCACAAAAGACAAGATATCTACGTGCACCTCGCTAGATCCTCCTTCCCCGAGCTAAGTTACACCACAAATCCTCTGTACAGTCTCTTACAGTCACTTGCACTTAGCCTTGCAAGCCTCACACAATATGCATAAAGCATTTACAACTATCACTTAGCACAACATCACACAGATGTGTATCTTGTCTTAGCACTTAGCAAGGTACCAAGCCCCTCTTTACATTGCCTAGATATCTATTTATACATTACAAAAAGGCCTAACCATGGGTAAACCAATGGGTCAACATCCCCATACCCGTTACATAAGCCCAAAACCGAAAATCCCTAAACAAGGGGCGGAGATCCCGCGATCTCCACTTCGACTTGCGCTCCGCCTTCGACAGCCTATCGAAGTCCCAAAATAGGTCAAACCTAACCAAGGATCCTCAAAACTTGGTCAAGGTCCAACAAGGGGGAGAATTAAGTTGACCAACAGTGAAGAAAATGTTCTTTGGATGGATTTAGTAGCTCGATAATGGAAAAAAACACCCAGGGTGATTTTAAGCACTCGACATGAGAGAAAAATGACTAGGGGGGAATTTAGACATCTCGGATTAGAGAAAAACAACCTGGGGCGAGTTTAGACACCTGACATCATAGAAAAATGACCCAGGGCAAGTTTAGACACTCAACATCAAAGAAAAACAACCTTGGGGAAAAGAGAAGACACCCAACTAAAGAAAAATGATCCAACAATGATGAAATCCGACTAGCTTCTTAGTTGGGATGCCCAACACTAAGAAAAATGGTTAGAGGGGTATAAATTTGCCCAGGAAGATGTAAATTTGCCCAACAATAAAATAAAACACCTAGAGGAGGAAATACAATTTTTGGGTGAGTGGAACCTCAGTCAACAAGACAAAACACAACTCGGAGAGGATTGAGCTAATGAATCTTGCATCTATGAACTAGAACAAAAATTGCAAGCAATAAAACTCAAACCAAAACCATAATATACCTCACAGAGGAGATTGCACCCACACAATATAAACAATAGAGATTTATTTTGGTTGGGAAATTCATTGCAATGGGTGAGCTATGCATACTTAGAAAAGTCATGCATTGCTACTCACAAAAAAAAATGCATATTGTCATGATTCAAAGATGCCTTCATTCATCGTGGACATGCTCCTTGAATCCTTCATCCACCGATCTTCAAGTAGGCTACACTCTTTGAGCTCTCATTTTGCAAACTTCTCAAGTTCACATTGTCTCCCTTCATTTCCCTCTTCGCTACAACCTTCATTATTTTAATGTGTTTCCTTTGGAAGGCCAATCGTCACATGGTTCCTTTCCACATTGAATTTTTCCAAAAAAGACAAAATGAAATGAAAAAAAAATTACAAGTTTATTACAATTTTCCAAAAAAATTTAAGCAAGGATCCAATTTGGATCAATAGTGATTTCCGAAGGTTTGAGATAAATCAGGTACCTTGTGTGATATGTGAAAAGATGGATTGCTAATATCTTTGTTCTGACTACTTAATATTGAATAAGGGCTTGTTCATAAAGAGGAGGGTTCTTCCAATAGCCTAGTAAAACCCCATGATATTGTAATCAGTTTTTTTTCATGATAGTTTACATTGACACTAATGTTATAAATAGATTTCTAACTTTGTCCTCTAGATTTTAAATATTTTTTAGATTCTAAACAAAAATATATATATAAATATTTCTATATACCTAAAATTCGTTTTTATTAATTGTTTTTTCATGTTTGGGTTAATTTCATTTCCTTGGCATCCCCGAGGTGTAGGACAGTCAGTGACGGAGTGTGTTGTTAAGCCACTCCGTGATGTTAAAGTCACCGGTTCGAAACCTGCAGGGACAAAAAATCCAACCATGTTAAGGGTTGGTGTGGCTTAGGCCGGGTGCGATCCCCTGGTGATTTTGACGGCTTAGATGCCCCTGAGTCGCGGTTTCTCAAGCCACAGGTTAATCGCATAGCCAACAGGTCCCGCACAAATTAACAAACAAACAAAAAAAAAATCATTTCCTTGGCTATATTGCATGGAATTTTACCTACAATCATTTATATTTGTATTTTTTTATTTTTATTATTCATAAGAGTGCTCTTCCACATGAAATGTGAAGTGTTTTAATTTGAAATATTTCCATGATAGTTATGCTGAGGTGTTCCTCATGTGCAACACGAGATTAATGGGTGGATTAAACTAACACATGTTTTGGATTTATTTTTTCTTTTGCTTACATGTTTCATGAATGGTTGTCTCTTACATTCCAACTTCATAGATAGGATTGTTAAGAAATGGGACAAGTAATCATTTCCATATGCCTTGTGAATGTCTTTCTTTTTAGCACTTACCTTGGAGTTTACATATGATTAAAAGAAGAAATCGGTTCTAAGGCTTATTTTCTCAGTGAAATTCTTCTATGGCTGAGACTATTAGCACATATTTTACTTTGTTGTCACCCAATTATTGTGTGAGCCTTTTTAGAGTTATAGATTTGTATAACATCATTTGAGAGTTCCTTGATGGTTTGGAGATACCAAAGAATATAATCATAACGACTTATTAGTTGGGTTAACCTCATTGATGGTAGATAGCGAGAGAGCATTTTTATATAAATTGTTGGCACAATAATTATTCCAGGCCTAGAATTAATTAGGAATGAAAAATTATGTTGATATAAAGGATTTGTGAGGCATTCAACTTGCATGGATAATACATATGGATTTCAATATTTTCCTTTTTCTTCAACGAATGAATATGGCACATGGAAAATAATCTAGTAAGTGTTAACGTTAGACTATTTCTCCTTGTATTATATGATGTGATTTATCTTGGGGAATAAATTGCACATCTGGTGTTTCTTGGAAGTGTGAACTTTGGTT
>ML794616.1:612840-627114 GCA_009831015.1 Picea engelmannii
ACATTGTCTCTATATTTTAGAAATAAAGTGAAAACCTAAGGTCACTTGCATTTCATTTTATCTTGATCTTGTGGGGAAGAACTTCTTGAATCTAGGAGAGTTTTTGAGGGCATTTAGTAGGAGAATCCAAGGGAGATATGAGGTCCCTTTTCTAGATCTATTAGATTCCCATCACGAAAATGTAAGATTGTTCTCATTTACCCCCCTTTTTTTAATTTGCAAATTTAATTTTAAATTTTGGATTTAATATGTGATTACAATGGATTTGGGACTGATGTGGGGTTTACATTTGGGATTGACAATAGATTTTACCATAGAGTTTAAGAAACGAGAGAAAAAATTACAAAGCAAAACAAGAGTTTAGAGTTTACATTACTCTTCCTCCTCTTAATTTCCCTCTCCATCTCCTTCTTCATATTCATTTTCTTCTTCTTATTCTCTAACTTTCCCATATTATTCTGACTCTCTCTCTACTTCCTCTCCTTATCCCTCTCCCTTAAATTCCTCTTCCTCTTCTCCCTCTCCATCTCCTACTTTCTCTTTCTCTTTCCTTTTCTCCTACCCTCTTCTTCCTCTCCTTCTTCCTTTCCCTCTCCTTCTTTATCTTTCCCTTACCACCTCCTCTTTTTGTTACCCTCCCCTTCTCTATTTTTTATTCCCCATATTCCTTTCCCGCTTTCTCCATCTCCATATCCCTCTCCTTATTTCTCTTTTACCCCCCGCCCCTCCTTCACCAAAACAAAAACCACACATACTAGAATTTGGGAAATAATTTAATGCACATCCATAGGTACTCATTATAAATGCAACACCTAATATGAAACTATGAATTGACATGGACATTAGGATTTCCTCTCATAAGAACATATCAATCAAATCTCATAGTTGCATAATAAAATGTTTCCGACCTATGTACCAAAATAGGAGAGCATAAAATATCAAGCATATGTTGAAAACAACATTGTAGTAATTATGAAACTATGAATTGACATGGACATTAGGATTTCCTCTCATAAGAACATATCAATCAAATCTCATAGTTGCATAATAAAATGTTTCCGACCTATGTACCAAAATAGGAGAGCATAAAATATCAAGCATATGTTGAAAACAACATTGTAGTAATAATTTATGTAATTATTAGCATATGTGTTGATCAAACATTTTGTTTCCGTCCCTCTTAATATGCAAAATTTCTTATTCTATCAACATATGCACAGGTCAAAATGCTACAAATGCATCTCAATCTACTTTACTTCTATTTTTCATGTCATCCTTTCATCAATGTAAAAAGAAAATCACTGCAAACAATGAACAATATATTAGTATTCTCATTCAACTAGATATCACTACTAAGTAGTAAGCCTATTAACATTCCCATTTAACTAAATATTACTAAGTAGTAGGCCTATCAACATTCCCATTCAACTAGATATTACTAAGTAGGAAGCCTTAAAAAACCATATTTCCATAATAATTCTACTCCCATATTAAAAGTAAAAAAACCTAAAAAACCATCTCTATGTAATAATCCTACTTCCAATATCTCATTTTCAAAGTAAAATACCTAAGAAACCATCTCTATATAATAATCCTACTTCCAATATCTCATTTTTAAAGCACTATGTAAAAGAGAGTTAATAATATCTCCATAATATTCTACTCCCATATTCAAAATAAGAACACTGAGAAACCATCTCTATGTAATAATCCTACTTCCAATATCTCATTTTCAAAGCACTATGCAGAAGGGAGTTAATAATATAAACACAACATGAATGATACTCTAATGTAACATAATGACATGGAAAGGGATATAGCATGAATGATACTCTAATGTAACATAATGACATGGAAAGGGATATAGCAATCTGCAAAGAACCTCTTCAAAATAAGAAAAGCTAAAGACCTTGTTTAAAATAAGAAAAGCTTGTAAGCTTGTGATTTATACTAGTTGGATCAAAATATGCATTACAATGTTGGATCAAAATATGCATCCTGATCAAAATAAGAAAAGCTTGTAAGCTTGTGATTTATACTAGTTGGATCAAAATATGCATTACAATGTTGGATCAAAATATGCATGACAATGTAAGGTGCAAAATATAATTTCTGAGGAAGATATTATTATCTTATATCTAATAAGAAATGTGTGAGTTTCACATTCCCTCTTACTCTCCACAACGTTCTTTTTCAAATGTCAATTCACAAGCCTTCCTATGATTATTCTATTATTATTATTTATTTATCTCTTTTAAATTATTCATGTAATCATACTTAGGCTTAGATCCTCTTTCCCTCTTACTCTCCACAACGTTCTTTTTCAAATGTCGATTCACAAGCCTTCCTATGATTATTCTATTTTTATTATTTATTTTTCTCTTTTAAATTATTCATGTAATCATACTTAGGCTTAGATCCTCTTAGGATGCAATGTCAAGCAAAAAGAGAAGTCATTTACGTCTTAAGGTGATTCCTAATCTATTCTATCAAGAAGGGGAAGGAACCCATAATTATTATGTGATTATGAAGGTTATTTTGTAGCTTACTTAATTATTTAGCTACATTAATCCACTTGATGCGTCGATAGTAATTCATATAACAACGCAATGAACCATATGTGGTGCATAGCCAAAGCAACCTTCGCTTCTCCAAAGCAACGTGAAGACGAACTCTTATCTCTTTAACATCATGGTTTGAGGGTTCATGGTTATGTTTTAACATCATACTAAAGGTTTCGGTTATTAAATTTTACCTCAAAAATTGAAGTGGATTTGTTGGTTATTGCTATTACCTCAAAAATTGAATTGGATTTGATGGTTTTTAAGGGCAAGCTCATTGTTATAAATATAATATATTGTTTTTCATCGTATAGTTAGAAACTTTAAGATTTTTATAATTGAAATTTAGAATTTTAATTTTAGTTAATTAAAAGTGTATTATGTATTAATATGATTTAAGTGATTGTTTTTTCAAAGTAGGAAAAATATTTTCATATTAAAGGTTAACAACTTAGTTTTTGTTGATAAAATCTTATCTCATATGTAGTTATATCATTATGTGTACATAAAACTTAGTCACTTAAAATAATTAGTTAGTGGTCCATAATGGAGTAGACTTCCACTCCTACCAGATACCAATAGGTCTTGGGCCATTTACCTTTTTCCTTAGGTATGTGGAATATGGAATCTTAACCACTCAGAAGCAATTTTAAGTCATACTAAAAAAACCAAAAAAATGATTTCAACCAATTTGTAATTATAAGAAAAAGTGATTTTCAATAAAATACTATTTTCTTGTTATTGATATTTATAATTATATTTTGATCACAATTATATTATAATTAATTCATGATAAATATATATATATATATATATATAATTTTTCTATGCATCTACAACCTAATATGATAGAGATGTTGTCATGTTTGGCATGTGGGTAACACTTAGATCGTCATATATCGGCTTCAAAAAAATATAATAATAATAATAATAATGTTATATGTTAACCATATATAAATACAAACAATGTCATGTTTGGCATGTGGGTAACACTTAGATCGTCATATATCGGCTTCATAATAATAATAATAATAATAATAATAATAATAATAATAATAATAAATGTTAACCATATATAAATACAAACAAAGTAAAAGTGCCTCTCTCTATATAAAAGAGAGATATTTGATATATACATCTAATATAAAAAAAATGGGATATAGAGACAAAAAGACAAATACCAAAATTACACATAAATAGAAATACTATACATATGATATTTACATGGAAATATTGTTATAATATAAATACAAATATATTAACAATAATCATAATTGTATTTTTACATATCAATATCTGTATAAGTTATGAGTTTCGAGTTATACGAAGTTGAGTGAGACTCCAAACAACCTAGATTCATTTTAATTGATAAAATAATTTACACCTCAAAAAATATTTTTGCACATTCGTATTTGAATAAGTTGTGATTTCTAGGTTGTATGGAATTGAGTGAGATTACAATCAACCTAGATCCATTCCAAATGATCACAAAATTTACATCTCAAGGGATTTGATCTCTCTTGATACTTGATAGATCTAAAAGTAAGATGGATCTACACTAGTGTACATATCTCCACTCCTAAAATCAATTTTCTACGAAAGCATTTTAAATCTTCTACATTTTGGACCATTTTTTTTTAACACTAATACATTTGGTCCCCATTGTTTAAGTTAATTCACAATAAACAATCTTTGCTCTATAAGGTGTCCCCTTTATGGATATCATGTCCTATGGGACATGCATAGGTCATCCTACCCATTGATTTCGATTAGATAATAATTGGGACAACATCCATCATCCATCCTTAAAACATTGCCACATGTATGTTCACTTGCCTCCTTCAAAGTTGTCCTCTGTGCTTTAGGTTCTACCAATACAAGCCCTCAATTCCTTCTGCAAATTTTCCATCTCATTTGTAAGAATGTACTAATGGTTGGACTTAATGTTTATTTTAAATTATCGATCGAAAACGAAATGAAACCGACATTGTTACGTGGCTATAAGACGTGATGAGATTTTCTACCAGTGTCTTACACATCATAATTGACATTTTATATATTCCCATATTGTGAAAGAGGTTTCTCTGTGCCACTTGAGTCAAAATATGGTTGTTTGTTGACAATCTAACCTAAATGTTAAGAAACATACATCCACACTAAACCAAGTAGGAAAGAGAATACAAATTTAAACAATTCAATACATGACCAACATAGTAGATAGAGATTTTAACCTAGAAACCCAAACACAAAAACCAACATTCCTTGAGTGTATTTCTCCTCGTTATCTTATTCCTTTAGAATAAAGAGTTACATGAATAACCTTGGTCTACACCTAAGACACAATTGCCATCATACTCTCTTGCTTTACACAAGAACAACCCTGCAACCAATTTGGCTTGCATCTACATGACTAGAAACCTCTAAAGATTTATCTAAATATGAACTTATACAATATTACAACATGCCTTATATATAGGTTTTACATCATGCAAAACCCTAAATCATGCCACCCAAAAATGGTTACAAATCCACATGGATAATTGGTTGCAATTTCGTAAATATTGAGATTCTATTATAGTCGACTTCAGTTGCTTTACCAACCGACTACCACTCAACCTCCATTTGGTCTTCAATCAATTGCCACTAAATCTCCATGCAACCTCCTATTGACCACTTTGACTTTTATTTTCTTGTCAATCACTTCGAATTCTGACTTCCCGGTCAATCACTTCGACCTCGACTTAACCATCGACTCAACTTGACTTATTGGTTGACTTATCCCAAATCAAACCACCTCAACTAGACAATTAGATGAATGTTATTTCATTGCAAAGAATGTAACAACCCAACATTGTCCCACTTTTTGTCTTCTTTCTTGGTATAGGAGAGCATGACCATATGTTCATTGACCCTGGGAAACAATGCCCATTGCTTCTATACACAAAGAGAACTTCATAGCATTCACAAACTTGGTCAAAGAGTCCGCTATGTTTTCCAACATGTCTACTTTCTATAGAAACACCTTTCTTCTTTCTACCATGCCTCTCACGAAATGCTATTGTACATTAATATGCTTCAACCTAGAATGTTGCATTGGGTTCTTTGCGAAAAATATTGTGCTTTGATTGTCACAATTTATCTTCATAACTCTCTGCTCAAACCTAATCCTTGAACATAGTCCATGCAACCATACTAATTATTTGCTTCCATGAGTGGTTTCCATGTATTCATCTTTTGTTGTCAAAAAGGCTACACTTTCTTGTGATCGCTTACTCATCCAGTTGATTTCTCCACCAAACATCTTGAACACATATCCACTAGTCAACCTTCGTCGAGCCAAATCTCCATCCTAGTCAACATCGACAAATCCATATACATTTACTTCACTATGCCACACAATCCTTGGTATCATATAGCATAATATTTTGTGCCACACAAATACATAAACACTCTATTGATAGATGTCTAGTGCTCTTTCCAAGGTTTCAACGTGTATCTGCTTAAAACTCCCACTACATGAGAAATGTCTGGTTGAGTGCATACCATCACATACATCAGAATACCAACAAGACTTGCAGAGGGAAAACATGACATGTCCTATGTTCTTGTGTCTTTGGAGACTGTTCAAAAATTATTTTTAATCCCACGGGAATTGGCACCTTGATTGGTTTGCAATCATGCATGTTAAAATGCTTCAAAATTGTTTCAATGTACTTCCTCTGGTTCAACCAAATATTTCTAACTGCCCAATCTCTCTTGATATCCATTCCTAGAATGGATTTCGCTACACCGAGATCCTTCATGTAAAACTTGGAGGATAACTTCTTCTTCATCTCCTTTATTGCATCCATGTTGTTTTTGACAAGCAACATGTTGTCGACATACATTGTTACATATATGCAACAATCGCCTTCTTCCTTGGAATATACACAACGATCATTTGTGCTTCTCATGAATCCCAAACTAAGGATGCATGTGTCAAACTTTTGGTACCACATCCCTGGTGATTTCTTTAGACTATAAAGGGATCTATTCAATTTTCACACTAGCTCTTTCTTGACCGTTATTGTAAATCCTTTAGGTTGCTTCATGTAGATTTATTCTTCTAGGTCCCCATGTAGGAATGTTGTCTTCAAATCCATTTGTTCTATCCCAAGATAAAATGCTACAGCCAACGAAATTATTACTCTAATGGAAGTTAATTTTGCAATAGGGGAAAAATATCACAGAAGTAAACTCCTTTGACTTGGGAATATCCTTTCTCGACTAGTTGAGCTTTGAATTTCTCGACTTGACCTGCTATGTTCAATTTTTTCTTGAATACCTACTTTCTACTGACATCTTTCCTTTCATTAGGTAATTTAACCAAATTCCACATCTCATTCTTGTGCAAGGATTCCATCTCTTCAACCATGGTGTCCTTCCATAGTTTACCCTCTGTCGAGTTCACTGCCTCCCTGATCGACTTGGGCTCCTCATCAATGGAAAATAACACAAAATTGAAACAGAAATTGGGAAAACTATAACTTTCAACCATTTTTCTTACTCATTCATACCTCCTTACAACCAGAGCCGATAGTTCCACCTCTTCATGTGATTCAGTCCCACCTTCTTAGATCTTTCTCTATTTGAACCCCTTTAGACTTGGAAGTTCCTATGACTTCCCTCAAGACCACATTTTGACTATACATTGTTTTCCTCGATGTAGGATCCCATATCTTATATCCTTTCATTCCATCCTCGTGCCCAATAAAAATACACTTGACTGACTTCTCATCTATCTTGTTCCTCTTTTCCTTGGGAACATGCACAAATGCATCACAACCAAATACTTTGAAATGTCAAAGTGAAGGATTCTTACCAGACCATACCTCATGCAGAGTTGATTCGACTATCATTGATGAAGGATACCTATTTACCAAATTATTTGTCATGTCCAATGTCTCTACCCAGAACTCTTGTGTGATCCCTACACCACTAAGCATGATCCTTTCCTTGTCCATCAATGCCATGTTCGTTCTCTCATCGAATCTATTTTTTTATGGGGTATATGGTGTGGTATTTTGGCGTGTTATGCCACACTGCTTCCAAAACTGCCTAAAGTCCTTTCGACTGAATTCACCACCACTGCCAATTTTCAACACCTTGATATTATTATATGTCTGATTTTCCAAAAGAGATTTAAACTCCTTGAATTTCTTAAAAACCTCTAGTTTCTTCCCCAAGAAATATATCCATGTCTTCTTGGAAAAATAATCTATGAAAGAGACATAATACAATGATCCACCAAGTGAAGGGACCGATACAGGCACAACACATCACTATGTATCAATTCCAGAATCCCTTTTTCCCTTATCACTCCAGATGGGAACCAAACCCAATTTTGTTTTCCATATATGCAATGTTCACAAAAATCGACTTCCAAATTACAATCCGAAAAACCTTTGAACATACCTTTGTTGTGCATATCTCGAAGTCCTTTTTTTCCAATGTGTCCCATCCTTTGATGCAATAACATGGTCGAGTAAAATTGACGAAGAACAATTTAGTTAGTTTGTATCGAATCAACTTGAGTTGAGTCAAGTTGAGTTGACTTAAGGAACAACAATATTGTTGCATCCAGTCAAGTTAACATTCCCTAACAACTTGTATAGGGTTCCAATCCCAAATCCTTTCATTAATACCATCACACCCCTAGCCATTTTGCACGTATCGTTATGAAATAGAGTGTGCACACCTGCATCACTCATCTTGCTGACAAATATCAAATGTCTTGTCAAACTAAAAATATGTAGCACAACTGGAAGGGTTTTTCTCCCTTCATCCTGCAATATTAGTTGAACTCTTCCCTGTTCAAAAATTTTGGTTGTTGAGTCATCCCCCAAAAACACATCTCCCCCTTCATATCTCTCATATCCATAGAAGCATTCTATATGAGGTGTCATATGAAAGGATTCTCTTGACTCAATCAACAAAACATCTTGATCTGACTATGTATTGGTCAATTCCAGATACAAATTGCCTCCTTTGTCCAAACTAGTATTTCTCTCAGTCAACTGCTACTTGTTAGATCATGTACTGACTTCTATTGCCTTCGACTTGTTTTCTCTTTTGTAATTCCTAGCTCTATCTCATTTCCAACATATTCTCGTTTAATGAACTAGGGATTTAGATCTATCCTTCGAATTAGACTTTCTAGAAGATAATTTTCCTTTATCTCTGTCAACAGATTGACCTCTCACCATTAAGACATCTTTAGGATATCTTTCCATGTTCTTCTTGTTGAGAAAATGTTGTCATTGATGTCAAAGTGGAAGTGATGATGATGATGTGGTAGTAATCATAAGGACATAACAATGATGATGATGATGTGGCAGTGAAAAAGGGAGATTGTTTGAGTATTGAATCCATGAAGCCAAGTGAAGAAGCCTTGAAGCCATGAAGCCAAGTAAAGAAGCCTTGAATCCATGAAGCCAAGTAAAGAAGCCTTGAAGCCATGAATCCAAGTAAATAATCCTTGAGATATGTTGAGTATTGAAGCCATGAAGCCAAGTGAAGAAGACTTGAATCCATGAAGCCAAGTAAAGAATCCTTGAAGCCATGAAGTCAAGAGAAGAAGCATTGAAGACATGTTCATGAAGCCTTGAAAAGTCAACATGAAGTAGTCAAGCCATGAGGACAAGTCAATGTCAAATCAAATTTAAGAAGCCCATGAAGCAGTAATGATGTGTCCACTTGAATAAGCCTTGAAGTTCCTTTAAGGAACCTTGAAGTGCCTTGAAGGAGCCTCGACATAAGTGTATATAACTCCAAAGTGGTCCCCTTATGGCGTAGATTTTAAGCATGTAACTCACGGGATAAGATAAAATGTGGTTGTTTCCACATGCCCACTTTGAGTTGTACAAAAATGGATCCCACAATATGTCCAGATAAAGATTGCATGATGAATATTATTGAAAGTATTAATTTTTGGTCAATTTGGATACCCTATATTTGATGGAATTTTTACCATACATACCTGACTCAAATGTGAGCATAATTTACATGGTTGGAAAGCGTATTCTGATATGATTTTTATGGTTGGAAAGGTATATGGAAGTCTCTCTAACTCCATATGAATTAAGAGATATGAGTTTTTCCATTTGACAACCCAACCACCAAATTGAGGTCGGATTAGCTAATTTTTGGGATAGAATTACTATAAATACATGATAGAATTTCACATTTTTAGTGCAACCAATGAAGAGATCAAGTCTGAGGTGCACTCAAGGTGTTGGGGTGTATTTTTGGTGTGCAATAGAAGTCTAATGGATTCTCTTAAGGTATTTATTATTCTCAAGGTATGTTATAAGGTTGTGATGTTTCCATAAGGTTACGAGGTTGTCGTATGTACTGTTGTGAGATTATGATGTTGTCGTATGCTATGTTATGATGTTGTGATGTTGTCGTATCCTCTACTATGAAGTTGTGATGTTTTCGCAATGTTTCTATGAGGTTGTGATGCTGCCATATGCTTTGTTATGAAGTTGTGATGTTGTTGTAAGGTTGTGATGTTGCCATATGATGTACTATGAAGTTGTGATGATGTTGTCATGAGTGGATGTTTATGTTAGTGGACATTGTCATGAATAGATGTTACCGCCATTATATGTTTTCATCAACGATTACATTCTAGGAATGATGCTATGAAGCTTGCTAGGGTTTGAAGGATTGTCTATGAAATGAAGCATGTAAGTGAAGTCAAAAGTAATATGTGTATGAATATCTTGGATTTATGACATATTATTGAGTTGGTTCTTAGTTAATAATATTGGTGTCTTCATTCAACATGTTGGTGCCTATACTTTAAGGAGTGGGTGCTTCCTTCCAGTTGGATCTTGGAAAGCCAGGGGGTTGGTTCCTCTTCCAGTCGGTGTTAGTAAATCAGGAAGTTGGAGCTTCCTTTAGGTTGGTTCTTGTAAATAGTGGGGTTGTTGCCTCCTCCTAGTCAATGCTAGAGAATCATGGAAGTTGGTGCTTCCTACGAATGTAATATTAACATGATATAAGAAAACCATAATGTGGTTTTCTCCTGTTTAGGTTTCCATGTAAAGATCATTGTTTTCTATGTATGGTGTTTTGTGATGATGAATGACATTGTTAATGGTTAATGTTTACATGATTTTATTAAGGTTAAAAATGGTAAAAAGTGCTCAATAATAATTCACCCCCCCTCTCAATATTGGTGAATATTCCAACAATTGGTATTAGAGCCAGGTTCCTTCAAGAGCAGTCTAACCACTGGAAGAAAGATCATGGATATTTAGGATGTTTACTTTGAAAATGGAGTTCCATTGTTCAATGGATCAAGCTTTTCTCATTGGAGCATAAGGATGGGGGAATTTTTCTAGGCATAGGGGTTTAACATTTGATAATCAGTGTTAGATGGTTACACCACTCCAAAAGGAAAACCAAAGGGTGCAACAAAAAAGAAGATACAAAAATACAATGCAATGGAATTGAACTTATTTATAAGGTGCTTATCATAGTTTGAAAAGAAAATAAATGAAGTTGGAAAGCATTCATCATCTAAAGATATTTGGGACAAACTACAAGAAAACTACACAAAGGAATCAATTCAGGAATGTGCATAAGATAAAAAGGAAGATACACCAAAGAAAGAAGAAACATCAAAGAAAATGGATGGAAGACCAAATAAAGATGCAATTGATGAATCAAATGAAGAAAAAGGGAAAGAAGTCGAATCAAGTAAGTATTCTTTGTTGGGTATGTGTTATATTCTTTGCATGTGTGTGTGTGGGCACATCAAATATGACCACTGCGTCTGACAATCCCTCTAGTAGTGCTCTTTGTGTCGTGTGCACCGGGTGCTTTCCTAGGGGGGTCCTAGGGGGGGGGGTAGGTATTCCCCCCCCTGGTTACGAACAACATTTGGCAATGGGCGGTAGCCCAAGGCAACGCCCCAAATTTTATTTTTTTGGGCTGTTTTTGTTATTTTTAGCGATTTTGTAAATTAATCCTGGATTAAGGGATTAGGGTTTTGGTATCTACGGAATACCTAAAAACATTGTATATATATTGTATGGTGAATGGTGAAATTCGATATAATGAATATAAGAAAGGTTTTCCCGGTTGAGGGTTTCCGATATAAAATCTTTGTGTACTCTGTGTATGAGCCATTGATTAAATTATGTTTTGCTTAAGAAACTATATGAATTGCTTTACTTCACAAGTTTAAAACTTACATTCTTGCGGTGATAAATTAAATCCTTGTGAGATTAGATGTACCTATGCAAATAAAAGCAGTTTTGACAAAGATAAATATCAAAGAAAAAACCATGCCTCAAAAGAAGAAGAGAATGATGAAGTAGAAGATGAAGTAGACCTCGAAGGGGAAATTATCAGTGCTCTAGATTATTTGAGGAATGAAAAGTAGAAGAACAAAATTCTAATGGAACAATTGCATAGGCATCAAGAAAAGAATACATTGCTAGAAAAGAAGCTAAGTGAGATTGAAAAGACTATGGTTATTTTAAAGGAACAAGTAGAAGTGGCTAAGAAGACTAAAGAAACATTAAAAAACCAATTAGACGAGAAATATACCCAACTAAGCACAAACCTACATAATTATATGATTCAAATAGAAGAGGACATTAAAATTAAAGAAGTCCTAAACAATCAACTAAAAGAGAAGGAAGAAATATGTTAAGCAAAAGAACTTGAAATTGTTTCTCTAAGAGAAGAAGTGAAAAGGACAACTTCCACAAACTTGAAGTTTGACAATATTTAATCAACCTTAGAAGAAATCCTCAATCAAAAAATATCTCTGAGTGACAAGACATGTATTGGGTATGACCACAAGCATAAACACATTGGAGAAGAAAATAGATTCAAACTACCAAGAAAGACTGAAGAAAGAACTAAAAGTCATAAAAATGGTTTAAAGGATTCCAATAGCAGAGTAAAATACCATGATCAATCAAGACATGACAAGAAAGCATCTCAAATACCTCCATTTCAAAGAAGGCCCTTTTCTCCCAAGTATCAAAGTTTCTTTCCTGGTAATTGTTTTTCTTACAATAATTTTGGACATAAGGCTATAGACTATTGAGCTTATGCAAGAAATACTCAACTAAGGAATAGAGGTATCTACAATAATGTTGAATGTTACAAATGCCAAAACTATGGAAACATAGCTCTAGATTGTAGAAACATGATGGAGTCTTCCATGAAAGAAAATGCTCATATAAAATATAAGAAGGTTTGGAGAAGAAAACAAAAACAAGAAGAACAAGTAAATGGAGAATTATCAGAGGAAATATCCATAGTAGTTGCATAGATGAGTAACAATGATAAATCTACTAGTAAATATGAGAATGTAAGGATTACAAATGATGATCCTACAACAAAGAAACAATCTACATTATTCTAAACAATTTGGCATAGAGACTCCCAGTATCGTGGATAATGTTGATGGGGAGTCTAAGTAGCAGACAAGGAAGACGAAAGAAATGACAACATAGGATTGTACATAGCAGAAAACAATGTCTTGGTAAATCATACATGATCACAGGGGGAGCTACTTCATAAAGCTTCAAGAAATGGCTCATTCTAAGGGGGAGTCAACACAATCAAAGGGGGAGTATTTTCGAAAAGGAAATATGCTCACAAAGATAGAATTACAGTCAAAAGAAGGAACCATTGATGATAGAGGGAGCAACAAAATGAGTTAAAGACAATGGATGAAAGCATGAAGACGAGAAGTAATAGAATAAAAAAGAGAATCATGAAATTCCATAGGGGGAGCAACTTTTTATCTTGGATGTCAAAGGGGAGAGAAACAAACTATTGGTGATACAGGGAGTCACACGATAATAAAAAAAATGATCCATTTTCCATTGATGTCAAAGGGGGAGAGAAACAAACTGATGGATAGAGTGAGCATGCATCACTGCAAAAGGTAGAAGGTGTTGCCATCAATGACAAAGTGGGAGATTTTTGAGAAAATGTTGTCATTGATGTTCAAGTGGAAGTGATGATGATGATGTGGTAGTAATGATATCTAACAATGATGATGATGATGTGGCAGTCAAAAAGGGAGATTGTTTTAGTATTGAAGCCATGAAGCCAAGTGAATAAGCCTTGAAGCCATGAATCCATGTAAATAAGCCTTGAAGACATGAATCCAAGTAAAGAAACCTTGAAGCCATGAATCCAAGTAAAGAAGCCTTGATATTTTTTGAGTATTGAAGCCATGAAGCCAAGTGAAGAAGCCTTGAAGCCATGAAGCCAAGTAAAGAAGCCTTGAAGCCATGAAGCCAGGTAAAGAAGCCTTGAAGCCATGTTGATGAATCCTTGAGAAGTCAACATGCAGTAGTCAAGCCATGAGGAAAATTCAATGTCAAAGAAAATTGAAGAAACCCCTGAAGCAATAATAATGTGTCGACTTGAGGAATCCTTGAAGTGCCTTGAAGGAGCCTTGACATAAGTGTATATAACTCCAAAGTGGTCCCCTTATGGTGTATATTTTAAGCATGGACCTCACAGGATGAGATAACATGTGGTTGTTTCCACATGCCCACTTTTAGTTGTATACAAATGGATCCCATAAGATGTCCAAGATAAATATTACAAGCCTACATATGTCCAAGATAAAGATTGCAAGATGGAGATTGTTGAGAGTATTAATTTTTGGTCAGTTTGGATACCCTAT
>ML794616.1:635894-646745 GCA_009831015.1 Picea engelmannii
TCCCTCCTCGGAAAGGTTCACCCAGAACCCAGAATAAGGATTCGAACGCATAGGCCTTATTAACCCTGTACGAGGAAGAACGATCCTATTTAGGTCCAAGATAGTAGTGTTGTGCGATAAATAAGTCGACGGATGAGATCTCGCCGGAGTGAACCATAATCATTCACAACCATTAGATTGATGAAAGTAACGCAGGCGTTACATGCCTTGCCCTCTCTCATCGTGAGCAATGAGAAATTGGGATCGTAAATCCCAAGACCCAAAAGAACGAATCTGGACCGTTAGATCTCGGTTCACATTACTCGACAGTCGTTGGATCCAGAGAAGCTGCACAGGGGTTAAGCGCAGGGGTAGACGCGCGAGGGAGTGATTTGAGCCATTAGATCTGGAGTAGAAATCCCGTAAACCGTTGGATCGGGAAGAGTTGCACCGGAGCTAAACTCTAGTGTGCAGAGGAAGAGTCCTAGCCGTTGATCTCGGTAGGACACATGTCGACGTTCTGGGAGGCATCGGGATTTCACTCATTGGGGCTTTTAGGAGTGTAGAACCGTTGCACAATGAAATCTCGATACGCGATTTCTCGATTGAATCTGGACCATCCATTATGCGTGACGCGTGTCAGGAGATCCGGAGGGGAATCGGGATATTTGCCATCGGGAAATCGGCATTTCCGTGGACAAGTACTCGGGGCAATCCAAGTGAAAACCCTGAAAATATCTGAGTTGTCAAACTGCAGGGACACTTGTCAGAAGATCCTGAGGGATCGGGGTTCGGCAATTCGGGAATTTCGATGACAAGAAACTCACGACAGGAGGAGTCGCGAAATCCCGAAACGCGACGGTTCCCTAGTCATAGCACTCTAGTGGAGGACAGGTGTCACTCCACGACATCATAAGGAGTGTGGGCCATAGGCGCCAGAACAAGGGACAGATGTCGAAAGATCAAGCTTGGCCTTGAGTCCACGCCAAGTGGCATCGGGGATCGGGGAATCGGAATTTACGAAGGCTTGTGCATCGCGACATCATAAACCCCGAAACCCCGATGGGTAGCTATAGAACCGCAGAAATATGATAGCAGGTCACCTGAGAACGGAGCTAGCCTAGAGGGCTAACGCGTTAGGGACATATCGGGGGTCGGAGGATCGCGGGTTCTGAGGACTCGTGAATTGTGACATCAGAAAACCCGAAACTCCGAGAGGAGTTGCCCCGAGAGGAAGTAAGACCACGACCGTAAAGGCAGTGAACCACAGGCT
This sequence comes from Picea engelmannii, assembly GCA_009831015.1. Lineage (NCBI taxonomy): Eukaryota > Viridiplantae > Streptophyta > Pinopsida > Pinales > Pinaceae > Picea > Picea engelmannii. The sequence continues at coordinate 637,147 of ML794616.1, forward strand.
TGGCCTGGGGAGCTAATGCGTGAGGAGTGCATCGGAATCCGGAGGATCGCGAGTCATGGGGGTGAATGAGTTTGACATTAGAAACCCCGAATCCCGATATTTAACCAGGGGTTGGCATTTCGCAAATGTCGGTTTTCTGGAGATTTCTCACTTGTGGGAGATTAATCCAATGTTTTTAAAAATTATGATAGTGGGTGTGTTACAGAAGTCATAAGTACTCTGTGTTTGGAGATATTGGATTGGTGATATCTTATTGAGTTGGTGCTCAGTTGATAAGATTGGTGTCTCCATTTAGTAGGTTGGTTCCTGTGCTTTAGGGAGTGGGTGATTCCTTCTAGTTGGAGATGGTAAATCCAGGGAGTTGGTGCCTCCTTCAAGTCAATGTTGGTAAATTAGGGATTTGGAGCTTCCTTCAGGTTGATTCCTGTAAATCATGGGGTTGGTGCCTCCTTATAGTTGGTGTTGGAGAATCTTGGAAGTTGGTACTTCCTATGAATGCAATCATGATATAAGAAAATTATTTCGTGGTTTTCTCCTATTTGGTTTTCCACGTAAAAATCATTGTGTTTTGTGTATGGTTTTTTTTGATGATGAATGGCATTGTTAATGGTTAATGTTTACATGATGTGCTTAAGGTTAAACATGGTAAAAATTATTCAATATCGATTCACCTCCCCTCTCAATATTGGTGAATATTCCAAAACTTTTGTATCATTTCTTCTAATAATAGAGATGAAACCATGTCTTCTAGAGATAATGTGGTTGAATTACTCTCTATAGCCATGTCTAATCTATCCCAAGAGTCTTGAAAAGAACATAATAGGATAATACATTTCTCCTCCTCGATGATTCTAATATCCATATACGATCACTAGCTTATTAAAATATTTAATTAATTCAAATGCTCAATTAGTGAGCTCTCATCACTCATCCCTAGAAGATACAAGTTATTCCAAAGGAATAACTTGTTTACTAGGGATTTTGACTGGTACAAGATTTCCAACTTGTCCCATGGTTTTTTGGTAGATTCTTCACCTAAGACATTCAACAAAACTGAATCCACAAGATAAATTCGAATCGTACTCCTATCCCTTCTCTCAAGTTTCTCCCACTGTTCCCTCGACATACCTGTTGGAATGGTACTTGGACAAACCGCTACCCATTATTCTCAATCTACAAGGAGATATTCAATTTTAAGGTTCCAAAGCTTAAAATTCTGGCCATTAAATTTTTCAATCTCTATCCTCGAACTGCTTTCCATTCTTTCAAGCACAACTTTAAGGGTCCATGACTTACAACTCTCACTAGACCTAGGTTTAGCTTAGATCCAAGATATGCTCACTTTTTCTCTGATACGACTTGTACAAAACAATATAGATTAGCTCTGATACCACATGTTAGGATATAGACATCCACACTAAACCAAGTAGGAAAGAGAAGACATATTTAAACAAGTAAATAAATGACAAACACAATACACAAATATTTTACCCTAGAAATCGAAACAGGAAAACCGACAATCCTTGAGTTTCTTTCTCCTTGTTGTCTTATTCCTTTAGAATAAAGAGTTACATGACTAACCTTGGTCTACATCTAAGACATAATCTCTATCATATTCTCTTTCTTTACATAAGAACAACACTGCAACCAATTCAACTTACATCTACATAACCAACAACCTCTAAAGATTGATCTAAATATTAGCTTCTATAGTATTACAACATGCCTTATTTATAGGATTTAAAACATGCAAAACCCTAAATCATGGCGCCCACAAATAACTATAGATCCATGCAAATAATTGGTTTCAATCTTGTAATTCAATTGGTTTAGTAGTCGATCTTCATTTGGTTTCCACTCGACCTCCTTTCAATCTCCTATCGGCCAATTCGACTTTGACTTGTTCATCGATCACTTTGACTTCTGACTTCCCCGTCGATCACTTCGACATCAACTTAACCATCGACTCGACTTGACTCATCAGTTGACTTATCCCCGGTCTATCCACTTCGACTAGACAGTCAAATGAATTTTCTTTCACTGCAAATAATATAACAACCCAACACTAAAAGCATCTCAAAGAGACAGGTGAAACAAGATGACTTAAATTGGTTTTACTGCATAAAAAAATCAAATTTGATCTTTTGGTTGTTGTGAGAGTGATGTTGAAACTATATCATTAATATCCATGATATCCTTATCATCTAGTCTTCTTTTACATCATTGAATGTTAGTATTATTAAGATTAAGATGAATAAAAATAGATATGTGGTTGGAATCAAATAAGAAAATAAAATATTGCATTTCTATTTAAGCTAGAGGGGGCTTGGGTGGCTAGAAAGTTAGCATTCAATGTAAATAAATATTATAAAAGTAAAACGATAAGACACTTGCAATACCATCTTGCTTGAGTAGTTACCCAACTGCTCAAATAAAAACAATTTGTTTAATTGGCTATGTTCTTTTGCCAACTACCTTTTTTTGTGACTGGTAGAATTGACAACTAGCTGGTATCATACTCACGTGACATGGGGTTGAGTTATACCTTATTTTATTTTATAAACATTATCTACTTGTATAAATATAACATCCTAAAAATGTTTATTTCACTACTTTCTTGTGACACCTACCTAATTTTGTTTTATTAAACCTTATCTACGTTTATTACAATGTAAGGTAGTCCCCTCCTCTAATCTTATGTTTGCATTTGATTAGGTATCTTCACTTGACATTTAGATCATTGATGTCCATTCATATATGCTAGATGACCATGTATGCAATATGTACCATTTATATGTAGCTATGCTCACATGCATCCTTCAAATTTGTATGTTGTGATTTATGTTCGATCAATACATGCCTTCAAGGCCTCCCCACACAAAATTAGCACCACAAGTTGATGAGGCAGACAAATCAATGAGAGAAGTCACAATCATAACACTCTTGGAAGGTTCAATGCAATCCACGACAAAGCAATTGCATACAACTGTAGTGTAAGAAATAGAAACATTCACAATGTGGGGAATCATGATGCATTTATGGTTAGTCACCTCAAGAACTTTCTAAAACATGGATGATCTTCAAAATCATCCGTACATTTGTAATTTGCACACTATTTTATCCTTTGGTTTGTCTCTAGATCTTGTGCCTCAAAGGATTGGATCAACATAAAAATAAAGGTGGAATCGAAACCACCATCTGGTTTTTATTTAATTCTCCACCACCTAAAATTCCATTATCACAATACAAAGATAATAATAGAGAATTGGAAAGATATATTAATTTGACTAAATTTTCTATTGGATCATCCAATTCAAGCAATTCAAGTTCTCTACTTTACTCAATCCACATTAATATAGGCCACACATATTGCAATAGATTCTAAATCATTTTTTTTCTTTGATCCACTCAATATTTGGTAAGGATTTAAGTTATGATAGACCTGCTCTTGTCAAATCTTATTATTTCTCTACAACGCACATAAATTTCAGTGACTTTGCGGAACTCGTTATCTCAATGGTAACATTTCAACAAGAGTGGAGAACTATTAACAAAACATTTATATATTTATAAACCCCTACGTATGGTTGATTTTGTCTGATTCCGTTGTTTTCAATTCACCTTCCTATGCAAATAATGCTTCCTTAGATGGTTTGAAATCTCTTCATCAAATTTTTGGTTTAGTCTTATCCTTATTTGTGATTTGTAAAAGGAGTGAAGTTCATTCTTTTGTTTTGAAAGTGTTATGACCTTTAAGGAGGAGAAAACTATTATGACAAGGTGGTACTCTTCCATTAAAATCATCTAGGACTTATATTTGATCCCAAGTTCCAACCACTTATTTATACCGCAGGGAAATTTAAATTTAAATGTGGTAGATACCATGACATGCCATTATCTTCACCTTGAACCACTACCTCATTGGTAGCTTACCCAAAGAAGAAACATCTAGAATAGGAAATATATGCATGAATGGAGTTAAGCCTCTAGTTTCTCATTTTGTTCCCAAACGTTGTAAGCTTATAATTCAAGTACCTTAGCTCATAATCATCATGACTTATCCTTATTAAATTTTACTCAATAGTGTCTTTTGTGCACATCACATGTTTTGTTTGTATATAGTTTATATTTTTGCAAGCTACAAATGTTTGATATATAGTCCTATGCCAACTTGTATTGGCATATACATGGACTTATGGAACTATTAGACTTCTAATTCTATAAGTTTACATGTTGGGATAGACCAAACCATTTTTGCAAACTTTTCAATGAAACATCTAATGATCTTACAATGAGAATTAACTTGCCATGCTACTAAAAAAATCAAATTATGCTTCTACATATAAATGTTTTGAAAATTCAAAAGATGGTGTTCATCCATGAGGTTATTTTTACATAACCCTAGATACCTTATTTGATATCCATAACACCATAAAATAGAGGTAGTTGTATATCCAATGAAGCCACCCAAGATTCTCATATAATGCATAAGTGATTTCCTTCTATTTGGTCATTAACCAAAATAATGGCATTGACAACAAATAGCAATAGGTTTGTACTTCAAAGATTCTACCAAGCATGGTGGAACATCCACATCCAAATTCACTCTCCCACCATTTCCTAAAAAACATCACTATCACCTCACCAATGATGTACATGTTTCTCGTTGTGGTACGTCCACATATGTGGCATATTTAGCCAACACATCACTATCGATTGGCATGCAAAAACCATTATGAGGGTTGGGACTATTCATTCAGCTTGCATCACTTCATATCCCTCTTCACCTTCTTGTTGCACCCCTTCTTAACATGTGCCTCAACATTGAACTTTGTCATGAGCACATTGTCCATCTCCCAACATTTTTTATGTTTTCTCTTCTTCCTAGTTTATCAATCAGTGAGTATCCATTTCAAACTAAGATGGAGGAGGATGAAATTCTTATTCCACCTTTCTTTAGCTTCAAACTAGGAAAAAATATCCTCTTCAACTGTGGCTTTGGTAGTTTGCAGAGCATGAAGTTGGAACAATCCAGATGGACATTTGTTGGACCTTTGAATATTTTTCTATGCAAGGGTGGTGGGAATCTATATGGAGATCATGCTTTCTACTATTGCAACGATATAAAATTGGAAGTCCATCATCTTTACTAATACAGAGTGTGTGCTTGATCTTAACCTTATTATAGATGTGGGTCATCAGAGGGACAACAACAAAGTCAATTGTTGATTTTGTGGTTGGGCCCTCCAATGACATCCAAATCTATAGTCAGGTTAAGGATGGCCCCTAAGAAGGGATCCCTTTGTTTGTGTTTCTTCCAATAATGACGATCATCTCATGGGGAAAATTGTGAAGCGACAGGTGGTGGTGGACCCTGGAAGCACATTTTTGTTCGCTAAGAGATTCATGGGGAGAAAGATGTTTGAGGTGGATTAGGATTCTAAGTAGGTATCCTCTCATGTTTTCCAGGTTGATAATGGTCATATCTAGGTCGATAATGATAATATCATGCTGGATTTCCCTACCAATGGAAAACAATTTGTAGTTGGAGAGATTTATGCACATGTTAGTTAGTTGATTTTTCAATTTTTGGCTTGTATGAGCATTGTTTTCAACCTTTATAGTTGATAGTTTGATCAATATGTTTCCATTGGTGCTAATATCACCCTTTCCTTTGTTTTTGTCTACCCCAAGTGTGTTATTTAATTATGGCATGAAAATGTCTAGCTCCACACACTATGTGAGCAATCCAATCACCATTGATGGCAAGTATTTTTGTTCACCTAAATAGTTGCATCATGGAGTATTCTTTCCACAAAATGACTTAGCATTTTCATAAACTTTCTTCCTTCCAATTACTATGTTGGATAAATTCTATGGGTTATTAGATGACATTATATCTCTCTTACACACACTTAATCTCTCTTTATCTATGCCTCTGTCTTCCTAACTAAAACAAATAAATAATGGAGAACTAGACATCCTTCTAGCATGGTAACCCCAATATGATACATTGGGAAATTGCAAACCCTTCAAAAGGAATTCCAGATAAAGCACTTGATTCCCAACACAAACAATTATCACCAATAACCAATCCCAAAAATATTGCTAAATTTGAAAGACCCAAAAGTTAAATTACTAAACACTATTGATAAACTCTCAAGTAAAACACCATAATTAAACATACTTAATTTTTTTTTCCTAGTTGCATGTATAATAATATAACCAATCCCAATTGTATTGATAAATTGCAAAAGCCTTCCACTTGAATTACTAAACACATTGTTTATGAAATCTCATGTAAGTCACCATATTTGAACATAATCATTTATTCTTAATTGAATATATAATAATAATGCTTTAATGGGTATTTGTTAGCAAAGTTTATAAATTCCAAATTTCGTTTCACAAATTCCACTCATTGGTCAAACCATATTTACTAAAGTATGTGTGCATTTTCATAGTTTAAAAGTACCCCATTTCTACTTTTAAGGATTTTATATATGGTTTCTTGATATTAATCTATTAGATCACTTATAACTTGATTGTACATACATGTTTGTGCAAAAAGGCCCTTCCTCTTTATGACACTTCATAATGCCAAGCTTCCTAGAATGAGGACTTTGTGTGGGTGAAGTTTTTTTTCCGATTCTCCAATATGAGAAGATCGACCATTGAGTTCGAAATTCTTAAATCGGGTACTATGACCAGTTGAATTTAGGTTCAACTTTGAACAAATGGGGCTGGATCTAATGTTAAGCGACTTGAAAACGAAAAACTAAGAAAAACTGTTAATGCTGGCAGTTCTAATCTATATGTTTGTTAAGCAATTTTCAGCTCTACGGTGGCCATGTCGGGAAAAAATATCATGTCGTGTTTAGTTGGCATTCTCTCAAATGATTCCAACGTGGAAACTTAAAATATTGTCCATGGTATGTCATCTCTTAGAAATAATCACACAAGATGAGACACCATGAGTGTGTACCTATTGTGGCAAGAAACAAAATCAATTCCATCTTATTTTTAATTCATTAATTTTGGACTCAAATGTTGTTTAATATTTTAGAAAAATTATTTAATTAAATTATGTACATGTGGCATTTTAGGGTTGGACATAGTCTCTTTAGGTTTCTATGGATATGGATGTTGCTTTATAGTCATGTAAATAGAGATTTTTGAAGCAACTAATTTAAATGATATTAATTAAATTCTCTGTTTGTGGCTTTTTATGATTGAATATAAATTTTTGGGTGTTCTATGTTACATGGATAATCAAGTTCTTGGAGGATACTAATTAGAGTTTTAATTTTAATTATGTAATTAGTTTTAATTATATATAATAACTTTTATAATTGAAATCTGTCAATATGATTTGTGTAAAAGAATTGTGTTACGTTGATTTTGTTGTTTCATGTATGGCATATTAATTTCATTTAAAATATGGAATATCAAATTTGGAATTTTATTGTACTGTTTTCAATTGCTTTTATTTACATGGTTTTTTTTAAGTCCATTCAACTTTAAAAAATTAAGAAAAGGTATTATTTTTCAATTTCTTCATAAAACATAAGATTTCTTTCAACCCTATATACAACTATATAACACATGTAAAGTTTATCTCTCAAGTTACACTATAAATTATTAGATAATTGGTAGATCCAATAACTTTTAGCTACATGTAATTCATTTTAACTATGTATAATTGCTTTCAAAAGCTTCATGCCAGAGAGTGCTATGTTGACTGACTTGTGTCAATTATGATAATGTTAATTTCATTCTCGACTCATTTTTTGTCTCAAAATATAAATGGTGTAACTTTGCATTTCATTGTCAAAATAAGACGATGTGATCCAAACACATGTTTTTATGTACTAAAATTCAATTGTAATAATCACTTCACTACATTTCTTCAACATGCATGTTGCATTCTACTACATCTCATTATTACGACATTCCTTTGCACCACCAAGAACAATTGCTAGTTAATATCTAATTTATCTTAATTTGACTTAAAATTTGCTTAATATATAAGCTTGAATAAATTTTTGTGTTGATATGACTAGTGTGACTATAAGTTGTTTTAGTGATGTATTTTTTTTTTCGAGTTTTCTAGTTAATTTCCTATATTTGAATGGATGTAATTCATAACATAAGTATTATTTTTTGAATTTTCTATTCTTGAATATGAATCTTAAGTATGCAAAAAAGTTAATATCCTTTGTGTTCATCACCAAGGAAATTTCCATTGGGGGCATGTGCTTTCTAACAAGAATTAGACTTAATCTCATACATGAGACCAAAGACTAACCTCGGTTGGAGTTCAACCTCTTACTCAAGAGTAAGACCTAAAACTTCTTCTAATTGGCTAAGAACTCGTCTTTCTCAAACATAAGGAAATGGGTTATCAACCCAAGAGCCAAAGACATCTCACAAGAGTGATAGTTTTCCCCTTATAAACTACTAGTGAGTCATTTCAAGTAGCGTGGTTTTCATTGAATAATGACAATGAGTCAATGAAATTCACATATAATATTCATTGATGATTATCCTCATTGCCAATTAACAATTAAACTATAATGGATTTTACCATCTTCAAAAACAAAAAAATAGAATTTTGAATCTAAATTTCTCATTCTTTTACTTTCTCTTAAATATATTTGTTTAACTTTTTTTATCTTTGAAATGGTTTTTTTTATATGATTCAACTCATTATAATCACATCTATGCGTTTTCCTATGCAAACTTTATAGCATGTTTTATATGCAAAATCTTATTTTTCTAATTCTAATTTCTCTTTTGTGAAAACTGTTTTGTTATATATAATAAGATATTTTCTAAATTGATTATGAAAAAATATCTAATAAATATCATATATTATATTTATATAAAATTATATATAGAATTCCATCTTTACATACTATTATACTATATAGAGTAAAAATAATTGTTTCAATTTTATGAAAATAACCAACATAATTGATTATGTTGTTTAATTGACATCTTATCAACCTAACATGTAAATAAGGATAATTGAATATATAATTCTCAATCGCTATTATCTCCCAACTTAAAAATATAAAATATAAAGATTTTTCAAATCTTTAAGAAACAAAATTTAATAAAAATTAAGATTTCCTATGATTTTTATGATCTTATTTTTTAAAAAATAATTAAATTATATTAATTCAAAATTTGTAACTTTATCCATTAAAAAAATACAAAATGTCTTGATGACATCATTTGTTTAAGGAGATCCCTAAACTTTTATAGGGTAAGGAAATTTCCATCCAAACAATCGTCTTTTTCTACCCGAGCTTCTTTCATTTCCTAATTGACATGAATAAATTATGATAAACTTGGAGCATAACAATTATAGGATCAATACATGTTAAAAAAAAAATAGGACGTTGTTTCTTTCCATGTAGATTGTCATATGCTAAGGAAACTTGATATTTCTCTTCTTGTATACTTCTTTCCATTCCTCCTATAGATCTTGTTATGACATTGTTGGTTCTTGTAACTTTTCTTATTCCAGTTGCATTGTTGGTAATGGTTGGTAATTGTTGGTTCTTGTAAATTTTTTTTTTTTTTTTTTTTAG
>ML794616.1:646936-660980 GCA_009831015.1 Picea engelmannii
CATTTATTCTTCATGGATTCATGTTTTGAGATATAATGAGGTAATGTCATTACTAAGGAGAAGGTGGCAAGGGAGGTTAGATGCTTCTTCTCTTTGGTGGGAAGAGGGATTTGTTTATATGTATCTATTGTTATTTCTATTTTAACTATTTCTTACGAAGTTTGAGATATAATTGATGATGTTATTACTTCTTCCTCAAGTCAACGGGGAGGGGCTCGTGGCACTTTTTATACTAATGACACCATATCCTTCAAAACTTTAGGCGAAAGAGGGGTCATCCATGGGATTCCCTTCCCCTTGCCTATTTAGTGAGGTTTTCTAGGGTGTATTGGAGGGAGAAAGGGATAACTTTCATAGTTCCTATCTTATGAGATAATATGCTTTTGTGGCTTCCACCTACTAAGTGTGATTTTTGTGAGATCTCTTTAGAGGTCAACTATCCTTGCTAGATTTTGGGCAATGGGTTTCAACACAATCCCTACATTTGAAGTAAATATACTCATAATCAAGGAGGTGTATCTAGGCATATTATTTTGCAACTAAATGTTTTTCTATCGAAAAAAAATTCTTGAAATACATATGTGGTGATATGGATTCTCTCTATTTATACATTTTGCAAGTGAAATTTTCCCAGTGTACTCCCAACATCCTTCAATGAGTTGAAACCCCAAAATTTTAAGTGAATGGTTGGGTATCCTTACCAAAAATGAAGAAGTGGAGAGAAATTGTAAAGATGAATTAAATTTTGGGGTCCATGACTTCATTCATAGACTATATGTTCCCTAGAACCAGAGGCCCAAGTTTAGTAATCTGTTTGTATCCTTGAATAGGTCAAATTTGATAATGAAAATCCTTTTTCATTTGGGTAGATGAAGGATTCTTCCTTTATTTTGATCTTCCAAGTAATGGAAATCCATGAATGTAGATCTAATTTTTTTTATCCAAAGAACATTAAACCTGTAGATTAATCCATTTCTCTTGAAATAATGAGCTTACATAAGAGACTACCAGGATGGTTAGAGATAGAACCTTGTTTACCATTGTGATCTGTGAAGAGGGAATGGTTGCATCTGAATGCACTCTAAGTTGGACACCTTTGGTGAGGGTTAAGATTGAAATATCTTTTCTCTACAATCAAAGGTTCAGATGTTGAGGGCATAGACCTTGACTTAATCCAATTTGGTGAAGTGGTTTTCTCCCTATATTTGCCAATGGAGGGAGACATTGAGGGTATAGTTAGATCCTACTCTATAAGTGAATAGAATGGAGAAAAGGGGAAAATAGAGGATTCATCCATGATATTCTTGGAGTATCCATGACCGTTAAGGGATGAGAGTCCAATGGAGTGACCCATTTCTAGGAATCACATTGAAGAGGATATCTTGACAATGGAAGCCTATTAAGGATGAATCATTGATGTTCCTACTTGTAGAAGGGATCCAAAGGATGATGGATTGGTAAGAGTCTTCTTGGGAAGCATGGATTCACATCAGTCTTAGCTGTGATGAATAGGCACACTAGAAGGGAAAAATGCGAGGCCATAGAGTCCATTGTAATGTTTACATTGTAGTTAGGGAATGAAACCTTGCTACTATGCATACAACTCCAAACCCATCTTTTATTAAAAATGTTGGTCATAGTGGAAATGCTTAATTTCTAATCTTAAGGAATAATTTTGGTCATAGTCAAAATTGTAAACTCTCAAGTATGTTTATAAGGGAAGAAAAAAATTCCAAGTTGACCTAAGGAAAACAAGCATAAGGGAACAATCTCCAAAATATAACAAATATGAAAATAAATTATAAACAACATATTTGTTACAGCCAAGTATTTTCCCTCTTATCTTCTATTTAATTGTCAATTCACTCAACAAAACTTACTCATTATTATGTTAAATCAACATAGATAACCAACACCAGAAACTACTCAATAACCATGAGAATAAAAAAAATGAAATATTTAAGTACAAAGTTTGGACAACAAAGTACACTTCATATATACAACAAATGAAGTTACAAGTACATACCAATAGATTACCACAAGTTAGTATAATATGTCCTTCAAAACTATCACAAGCTAAGACTCTCCAATGCATCCAAACCCTAGCTAGGGCATCCACCATTAACATCAAATTTCACTAACCACAAATATGGTCTAACAAGGGATCACGCCAATCTACCGCTCTCCACTCTAAAGGCTAAAAAACAAGCTAGCATCAACACCAACAATTCCACCCTTTATATTTTTCCAAAATTGCCCCACACAAGCTCTCCAAGAAAAGCAGTCCAAGTCTCCTATATTGTTTGTTTTCCATAAATCCTACGTCCTTCTCACACAAGGACTCCAAACCTATAAATTCATGTCTTCTATAGGTTCTCTCAAACCCTAGTGCATTCAAGATTCATTCAAGTCTTCACCAAGTTAAGCATCACACAAAGATCCAAGCTGAATCCATGACTCCTCTAGTGCTTAATGTCTTTCTTTAGCCTCCCTTTCATCACATAATTACAAGGCTCCAATATCATCCCAAGGTCAAGTCTTCTTTCATCATATCTCCCCTAAGGTTTATATCACAAACCCTAGTGCTACCTCTCTTGCATCAACACGAGTGTTAAAGATTCTCCAGGAAAATACAAAGAATGAGTAATAACAAGAAGAAAGGCTTACATCCAAGTCTACAAGTCCTCTAGTGTTCATCTTCTTCTCCAAGACAAGCACAAACCCCAACATCATATTGCATCACACAGGTAAGGACTCCAAAAACATTTCTAAGAACTAGAATCCATCTTCATGTCTCCTCTAGGGTTTACATCACAAACCCTAGGTATTTCTCCCTACAAGATTTCTCCAAGACAATTACAAATATATAGTAAAATGAGTACATTAGTTGTGAATTATGACAAAGGTTCTCTCCTCCCTTTATATAGAAAAGGTAAGGGAGTCCAACATAAAACATGGATTAGGTCCAGACAAGTAACCCTAGGCCTAAGTTAACAAGGAAACCCCACATGGAGTTCTCTATAATACAAGGATGACAAGTGTCACACTATGGTTTTACCCAACCCTAAGGTGGTGTGCCTTCCAAGCATGATTGCCCTCCTCCAAGATGGTGCACTATCTAAGTTGTTAGCTTGCCACTCCTTACATGTTGGTTCACTCTCCAAATCTCCTCATGCACCATGCTCGCCCTGTAGCTATGTGCCACATGTCCTCTTGTGCCCAACACTCCTCAACAAGTGTGCCAAGGTAGTTACTTTCTCTAATGATTCTCCTTAAGAAGTGTGCCAAGGCAGTTACTTTCTCTACAGACCAAGAGGTATTTATTCTTAGAACAAATTTGAAGGACATACTAGTAGATTGAATGAGATGAAATGAGGTAATGGAGTTGCGGTGGTTGGAAAACCTTGATACTGAACAGATTCAATTTGCAATATTTGGAGCAAGGAGTGAAACAAAAATAAAACGAGAGAAAATGTTGTTTCATAACATCATATGTTTGGACATGAAGTGGTGGGTGTTTTGAAGTCTTCAAGAATAGGTGTTGATCACATGTGAAATTTAATATGGTTGTACATGAAGGACTTATAATTCTAACACATATTTAGGCAAACATACCCCCGATTAGTGAATCATATATATATTAAAGGAGAGGGTTCCTTATTCCACAAACAAAAGGGTTTTATACATCAATTTGATATATTGTTAATATATATATATATATATATATAACTTAAACTAAATAAAAACTTTACAAATAAACTATCTATTAATTATTAATTTTAAATAAGAAAATTATTTAGGAATTTGTTTTAATTTTTTCCTTAATCAAACTAGGATCCATGATATTTTGTTTGTAAATTATATTTAAAAGGAAAATACACACATCAATATAAGATGAGTGCTATCTCGATACATGTTTTTTCCCAAAAATTCAAAAATTGAATTTTCCACTTTAAAATTGTTTATCTTTAATACGCTTACTTGGTTTTAGTATTTCTCTTTTTTTACTTGGTTTTAGAATTTTTTTTTTTAATAATAATTTGAAATATATTTAATATTTTAATATATATAAAAAAAATTAAATTATATTTTTAATATTTTTAAAGAAATTTTGATTATAAATTTATTATAATATTTATAATATTTTCAAAGAAAGTTTGATTATAAATTTATTATAATTTTTATAATAACTTTTTTTTGTTAGTTTGTTTACTTGGGAGATTAGTTTGTGGTTGAGAAATCTATGGAATTAATTTGTGAATTAATTTGTGGTTCAATTATACCAACTTTTAGTATGACAATTGTCTTACATCTAGAGGACTATTTTTTTATAATAATTTTAATTTATATTTAATATTTTAATATATATAAAAAATAAATTATATTTATAATATTTCAAAATAATGTTGATTTATAAATTTATTATAATTTTCATATAAATAGTATAATACATAAACTTATAATTTATTATAATTATGAACTTGTATTAAATAAACTAAATCTTTTTTCTATGAAGAAATAAAGTAAATTATACATATTATTAAATAATTGTATTAAATAAACTAAATCTTTTTTCTATGAAGAAATAAAGTAAATTATACATATTAATGAAGTAAATTATACATATTATTAAATAATTTAATTAATATGTTTAGAATAAAGTTGTTAATATTTTAAAATAAATATTTTTAAAAATTGTAAGAGTTTTAATTATTTGAATTAGTTATATAATAAAAATTGAAATTAGATTAAAAATATTAGTAAGAAAAAGTTAATATATTATGAAAATCTCGATAAGATTTAACTTATCAAAACTAAAATTATAATATTAAAATTTTTAAGAAGGAATTAATATTGTTAAAAACAAAATTAATATAAAATTAAATTTGTAATGTTAGAAGTTTAAAGTAAAAAATTAATTCGTAAAAGTAAATTTTAAGATTAGGAGTTTAAACAAGGGAGTCAATATTGTCAAAATTAAGGTTGGGTTTAATCCAAAAGGATGAGAGGATTTGTAAAATTGGTGATTTATTTGAAGATGGTTGATGATAAACATTATTTCTTTTTGGAGTTGTAACATTTCTCTAAAAAGTAATTTGGAAAAAAAAAGTAAATATGAAAGAGTTTTATAATTTATAATCTTAAAATTAAGAGAGGGTGGGATAAAGATACAAATACTTAGCTAAACCATACAAATACTTAGCTAAACCATTGGAGGACAGAGGGAAATGTCATTCCATAAAATATTGATACCAACAAAGGAACTATCACAACTAGTTTTGAAGAGAAGTTGTGATGCAACGAAGGAATACAGAGTAAAATAGAAGAAAATTAATTACTCTAAGGATAATTGATGCATTATAAAGATATTGTTAAAATAAGAAGGAAAAGTCATGAGATTCATAGTGAAATGAGAAAAGTCTCATGTGTTTCCTAGTGAAATTGGTCATTGCAAAATACAACACTATGGAAAAAAAAATTGTAATCTCGGTGATACAAAGAAAGTAGAGGATGAAAAATACTTTATTAGATTGCCCTACCTATGCACACATTAGATCTCAATTTCACATATTTGCAACACTAGTGATCTTCATCAATTGTAATTAATGAAAACAAAAGAGAGTTTGGAAATTTTCTCTCCAATCTTTTTAATTATAAAAAACCAAAGTTGGCCTTAGTGGAGGGTAATCTTAATTACTTGTTAACTTGTGAAAACCAAAGAGAGCTACTAAAATTTCACAATGAAAGCAAGCATGTCACAAAGTGGAATTTGAACCTAAGGTGGGAAGATAACAAATTTCCTTTTAACCACTCAAGCTACACCCAATTGCCAACACTTTGAATAACATATACTCTAATTCCTTTTATTTTTTTCAATAAATCTTATTAATCTTAGAATTAGATTCTTAACTACCAATCTAATAAGCACAAGAGGGATCAGAAAAATAATTAAAATGCAAATCTCTAAATACTCAAAATATTTTAAGTTAAAATAGATTTAAAATGATGTGTTTACACATATATGCTTAAAGGATGTGTTTACACATATTTTTAGTATCATACAACTCACAATTGTGTTAAGCCCTCAAATACTCTCCCCATAGGTATATTACACAACATGCCAAAAGAAAAAAGAAAAAAACAGCATAGAACTCTTCTATTTTAGTTTTCATGGTAAGTGCTATTAAATCGAGGATTTGTACTTGGAATTTTAAAACTAAGATTTCTCATATTTGGTCATTTACTGTATGAATTTTTGAAAAGTCTTGTTTCTATTGAAAAAAACCATCTTTGTCTAAAATTCTCTAAGCCCTTTAAACTCGCATTACATTCTCCTATTGTCGTGGAGTTTGAGCCTATAGAATTTCATTGGTTCTTAAATTATTTTGAAAAGTTGTCTTCGAAAAAGTTGATAAGATCCCACCTTTGTCTGCTTCGTAATCCCTGAAATAGGGTTGCTAAGTCAACTTCTCAATCATTTCACATCCTTTTTTATCACCATTTCACATCCTCTTTTATCATAGAAAGAAAACTTATCATAACTCAGTATATCAGTTAGTAATGGGACAATTATCATTGGTTGTAATTTGAGTGTGGCTGTTATCCACAAAAAAACATTCTTATTCGAGAAAACCGTCATCTAAAATAACTCAGTAGTGAAGCAGATTTCCACCCAGCCACATATCTTTGAGTTTTGGACCATTAACATGTTTGTAAAGATTTCTTTATATATGAAAAAGAAATATTCACTTATTTTAACTCCATTTTTTTTTTTAAATTTCTTTACATATGAAGAAGAAATATTCACTTATTTTAACTCCATTTTTTGGTGCAATTCTAAGATGAACTAGGGTGAAAGTTTCCCATTATTAGTAATATTCGTGAAAGTTTCTCTTCTCATTATTGCAAGAAGGTTCTTGTGAAGCTTGCGAGATGGGCGAAGTTAGAGGAATTTTACAATCCACCGAGGGCGGAATCAATCCCACCCGGAATTAGAATTCCTAAAAAAATTACAGTGGCCTTTCAAGAAAGATATGCAGAAACTGTGATTTATAGAATCTTTTACTACGTAAATAGGTCTAGGAATGGTTGCATTACTCAAGATAAATGGTGCTGGGTGGGAGCGAAGGCATTCAATTCAAGACAAATGGACATATAACCAATCACCAACATCACCCATACAATAATTGCACTACTAAGCAGATTGTATGGTGAGAAATATGTAACCCTCTTTAAAGATGTTTGGTAGGGATGATTTTAAGGATGGAAATTTATTTTAAAATGTAGAAACYTTGGCGAATCTTACTAATCCTTCATATGTCAACTATAAATGWTTGGCGATATTTTTGTAAAAATATTCAAATTTCTAAGGATTTTATATAGTTTTTATAAATTTTTAGCGATTTTTAAGGTAAAATAATTTTATCCTATAGAATTTGGGCGAATCATTTTTAAAATAGCAAATCTCATTTTTGGAAAAACCATAGAAAATTAGCCCATGAGCGAAATTTAGCCCCTTTGGTTCATACTGTTATACTATGTAACCATGTTATCCGCGAGTTCATGTTTATTGTGAGGTGTTATGGAAAAACAAGCATTCGAGAAACTACACGCAGATCTGCAACCATTTCATAACCCCCACTTACACACTCACCTTCTACAAACTAGTGCCATGTATGCCAAAATAGACCATGCATGTGATTGATACACTAGGGGATTGGCATGTGATGGAAAATTCTAATGTATATTAGAGTATTGGGAGCCACCAATCCTCCACCACCTTTGTTGCTTAAATTTATCCTACAAATTGGCAATTCATGAAATCCTATGTTGCTTAAATTTATTGGAGACAAATTGGCAATTCATGAAATAGCCTTGCTCATCAAAGACAAGAAAGATTGGTGGCCTCCTCTTCCTCTATACATAGGATCTTATGTCATTAACAATGTCAAGTTTGATAGGATAGAGAGTGAAGCCTTGGTGGCGTATCATTTTCATGAAGAAAGATTTAAAAGACATGATTCCCTCAATGTGGTGGCACAACATTTCTCAACACGGAGGTACTTGCGGTCATAGCAACATGAAGTCTAGAAAGAAGAAGAAATTTACAGAAGAGTCAGATCCTACTAGGAGGCATATGTGTAAAAACTAGTCACAGGAGGAAAATATAGAAGGAAAAGATAACATAGTGGAGAGTAGAAATTATTCACACAAAAAACTATTCTATTTATTTTTTATTATTCAATCAAGCATATATTTATACATGAAGTTTTCCCTCAACTACACAACAAACTCAAGAATATCTCAACTACACAAATAAATAAGATATAATAGTTGGAGAAGATCTCTGGCAACCAACTAGATCTAACAAAACCAAACCAACTCTAAAGTAAGCATTAATTCTATCGCCCTCCCTTAATGCTTATATCACAAATAACAATACCGAAATCACATGAAAAAAAATTTGGACTCTGATCACTATCTTGTCTGGTCTTCACCAACATCTTGATCCACTTCTCTCTTTCTCGCCCATTCATTCGAGCCACCTCTTCATCCATTGAAGATACAATTGTTTTGACCATTAATGGCGTATTTGTAATGACCAACGATTTTTGACATACTTCGAAAAATAGTATAGATACTTAATCATCCTATTGACATACTTCCATATGTTGAGATACATAAATCGTTGTATTCTCCGGTTATATAGGAAAGTAGTCTAGTTACTAACAGTCAATCATACAACTTGACCTTTTTCGCATACACTTGATCTCTCAAATATAAAAAGATAACTAGTAACCATTGTTCTTGGAGCATCGAAGTACAACAAGAACCGCAAGCTTATAAAAAATTGTAGACATAATCAAACTAGTGATGTGTTCTTGTGGCACCAAAGAACATCAAGAACCTTCAGCTTAAATTATGTTACTTTATTCTATGATTGGTTCTTCATAATTCATTTTACAACAAAAAATAACCCTAATACACACTAACACTAATTCAAAAACCTTCTTTGAGCACAAGCATAGAAAAACCAAAACTTCTTGAACATTCTCTTCTTCGGCAGTACACTCTAAGTTTGGTGACCTTGATGCATTTGCAAGATTTTCTTATACGGATCATGTACATAATGATGCTTTTTTCTTGTCTTTGTCTTCCATCTTCAACATCTTTGTTCATCCTTCATCTTGTATCTTCATTTTTCACCTATCATTTATTAGCGTCACAAATTCTAACAAATAACATCACCTTCATATCTAGGTCGTGAATCTCAATATGTATGTTTACAATAAAAAAATCCAAGACCATATACCACTTACGGCATGTCAGTTATCACCAAAAATGCATCCCCTGTAAAAGAATCTTACAAAAACTTCTCACTTGCACACATTACAACATTACTTAGGCACACATAAGGATGAACCCACTTCATGACTATTATAATGAATATTATTAATTACCATGAACCCATTTGTTTTGAAGATCACGATCCTAGCATTGCATGCCATGGCATCGTTGAAAAAATGATTGAAGTTGGGATGAGCAGAGGCATAAGCTCAGGCCTCAACATTGTTTTCCCTCCAGAAGGCAATGCCACCATCCAACACGTACTCGTTGAAACGTTGCCACGATGACATGGTTCTCTTAGTATTTCTGCATTAGCAACATCAATGCCATCGAGAGCTCCCTGGATTCTTTGACTAGTGGCTTTGTGTATGCCCCCCAATGGAGGCTTTATGTACGTGCAACTTCTCTAACAGTTTGGTTACGTGAACATGCCTGGATGATTTGCTCTACTATGAACCATTCCACCTCCATCAGTAACATGTCTTACAAAATGATGCATTGTCCCATTTTGATACGTTGGACTGTTAGTCAAATGCACAAAACTTCAACCACCAAAGAACATCTTATCCTATACTTTTCCAAACTTACCTAATAGATCCTTGAATTCTTGCAAGACATAACCTGAGGTAGGTCTCCTCTTATCCAAATCTCCTGAATCATAACCACAGACTAAATCACTGCAACCACTGTAGGTGATACTTGTGCTTATGTGCTTCTAAGATACTGAAGCACCCATTTCCATGCTCTTCACCTGGTTTTTCCATGTGTCCACTAACAACACCATATGCATGTGAAATAGTGACCATTTCATCACATACATCAAACTTCCTACTAGCATATGATACATGAGACATATAACCCTTCTCTTCTTCATTACTAGGACATAAACCTGAAGAAAGCTTACAATGGAAATCCAAAGGGATATTTTTCAGTTTCACATTATTCATACCGAATTTCCTGAGTATCTTCACCACATACTTCTATTGTGATATCCAAAGCTTTTCATCTTTCATGTCTCTGTATATTTCCATTTCCAAGATTTGTTTTGCTACTCCTAGACCCTTCATATCAAACATCCTAGCCAATTGAGCCAACCTATTGATCTCAACCATGCTTGTGCTTGCTACAAGCATAACATTTAACACAAAGATAATAAATATACCATAAACACAATGGTTATACTCACTTCTTGTAAAATTTGGCTCACCATGAAGGAATCAAACATCATGTACCATTGATTGGTTAACTTAGGCCATACAATGATTCCCCAAGTTTGAAAACAAATCTTCTATTGCAATCCTGAACTAACCTTTCTGGTTGTTCCATATACATCTCCTTATCCAAAACTCCATGTAAAATTGTTTTAACATCTATCTTCACTAACTCAAGATCAAGTAACACAAGTAGTGCTAACACAACATGAAAAGAAACAAGATTAACAACTAGTGAAAAAATTTCATGGAAATGAATACCTTCCAAATACCCTTCTAATACCAGTCATGCTTTGTAACTTTCATCTTTTCATATGTCTGATGAAAGGAGATTCATCAAACACTGCATCTCTGTCAATGATGATTTTGTGGGTGATAGGATCCCACAATCTGAACCCCTTAACACCATCACCATAACCAACAAAGATCTACTCGTTTGATCTAGGTCTTACTTAAAATACTAATAAAAAACATAAGCATCACAACCAAATAATTTCACATTTGAGTAATCACCAAATGACTTGTTCATATCTCTTCTGGAATCTTCCAGTATTTTGCAATCAACGATGACCAATTTACTAGATAACACAACCGCTTCTTCCCACAACTCTTTCTACAACTTGGCATTATTGATCAAGCTTCTTCAATCCCAACTTCCTTGGAATTCCACAAATATGAACCTTCCTCCATTATATATTCTCAAACACTTGATTGATCTTCCAATGTTCATTTCACTACAAAGCTCATCAGCCTTTCTACAGACCCACCTTTCTAACCTAGACACCTTATGGTCCACCTTGAACTTTGCATTCGAAACCTTGACCAAATCCGTCCAAGCCCAAGTGAACCTTTGTTTCTCACCTCTAGGTACCTTACGATGGCGTCTCAATGCTCCAACTTGACATGAACATTCCCTTGACCCAATCTGGTCAAGCCAATGAAGTAAGCTTTCACCGTTCACCTTCAAGCCCATTTACAATGGAGTTCACCAATCCTTTTATAGGCTTCATTACATGTAATCCATGGACACAATATCATGGGCTTCCCAAAAACATGGACCCGAAAAACCAAGTGTTTTGACCTAAAACATATTTAACTCATTGACTCTTTCACTGAGTCAAGATTAACCCAACATACATGCCCCCCACATCTTTAATCTTCCTAAATGTATGTCTAGAATTTTCACAGGTGACCCAATAAACCAGGGGTACACATGCCTATCCAGGTCTTACAGTCGTATGCCCATTTACATGCAACAAATAATTTTACAATTACAAAGTAAATAATGTTTTTTCTTTCATAGTGACTCCACCATCACCACTCTTGATGTTGCTAACAAATCTAGCATTTTAAGTTTCCACAATTCGATGTTATTACTACCATTTAAAAAAAAATGAACCTCAAATTTAGCATTTGTCCTTTTGTTTCATTAGTTCTCTACACAAAGGCTCCCTCTTCAAATATCAATTTGATTTTTCCTTCCAAAAGTCAATTTGATATTTTTGAAAAATATATTTCCGCTCCAAACTCTGTGAATATTCAAATTTTCCTAAAATATTTAAAGACTCCACACACTAAAAATATATATTCTTCTTTGAATATATATATATATATATATTATTTTCAAAAAATATATATATTCTCTAGAAATATATCCATGTGAAAATTTATTTTAAATCAATTTTATTTTAAAATTGTACCTTCACAATGAATCTCCACAACCTTTTCATAAGAGTCGCTCTTCCAAGAGTGATCCAGATTATTTTGAGAACGAAATGAAGGCAGAGATATAACAAAGAAATATATAAAGATATTTCAATAAACACAGAGATACACTAATGCACAATTTTATTAATGAGAGAATGTACAAAAACTGTAAAATTACAGAGTGAATGACTCGCTAGAATGGTGGAAGCTTATCTCTGAGAAGAGAGGTGATGGATACACTCATTCGCAAGAAGATGATGATGATTACAATGAGGCTCTAGAGGCCTTTCTATCATAAAGAAAATCCAAAACCCTAACCCCAAAAGATGAAACGCCAAAAATTTTGCGGGTCCCGATGGGGGTAGTTGATATGTCAACTTCCTGAGGGCGTAAATTTTGCATACGATCTTCATTTGGGGTGCTCGATACCTCATCAGAAAGGTCTAGATGAGGATTACACATTCCATTCGTCACAGACCATGCCTCTATCTATCGTTTGGGCATTAGCATTCCCCAAAAATGTCATTTAAGGCCTCAAAACGACCCAGAAAGTTCAAGACCCGAAAAACCGTAGAAAAAATGCCAATATGGAAATCCATGTTTTGAGCCAGTGGGATAGGTGGGTGGCCATCGATTCCCACCTAGATCATTCTTTCCCCCTTATGAATCAATGATCCCCATTGTGTCAAGTTCCCGTGGAAGATGGGGAAGATTTTGCTGAATCTGAACCTCGCTAAAGTGCTTGCCTTGTTGAAGAAGTTGTCTCACTTAGCTTGTTGAAGGATGTTATGAATATGTTGTTGGAGGGGTTGGACCTGTTCAAACAATCTAGTTGCATGATCTTCTTGAGTGTGGGAGGACGTTGTCGGTGAAGATGAAACATGAATAATATGAAGGGCTATGTTATAATTTTGCTTGGCTGGGAAGTGTGGAGGCACCCTTGTGGGTGAAGCCAGATTGTCTTTGTGCCTTCTACAATATTTTGATCTGCTTCTGCTAGATAGAAAGGCCTTAGGTTGAGGTTGTAGTAGTCGCAGTTTCCTTATGTTCACCTTATGATAGGATTGTGAAGAAGATAAACTTTGCAGTGTGAGAGATGACTTTGTGGCCCTGTTTTGTCGAGGCAGTAGTCGGAACTACCTCTGGTATCCTGTAGAAATGACCCCCCAAAGTAAAAATGCCGCTATAGGGTCGAGACTCATAAAAAACATGATTCTTCCACATATATGGATGGCCTAAAAGAAAATAACATAATTTTAGTGGGGAAACATCACACAATACCTCATCCTTGAAGGGATTGATGTCATAGGATAGGTGACACTGTTGGATGACACAAAGATCTCGACCCTGGTGAATCCATCGGATGTTGTATGGCTGCGAGTGTGGTGTTGTCGACAAATCCAATTGCTTGACGACCTCTGTGAAGATGAGTTTATTCTTGCTTCCACTATTAAAAATAATATGCAGTGGGGTCCCCTTCACCCACATCTATGAATGGAAGAGGCTCCCCCCTCCTCGGGATCCTCTAGTTATTCTGGTTGAATTGTTGTAGTCGTGAGAGTAGGAGTGGGTTCTACATCAATTATCTACCTCCTTTTATTATTATCTGAATCATAGTCTGATTCGGGGCTCGACTTTGTTTCTTTGAGCTCGACCACCAATGACTATTTTGAGCGACATTCATTAGTTTTGTGCCAAGGGGTTTTGTGGAAGTCGCACCACTTCCCAGTTTCTTTCTTCATATTCCCCTTATCATTATTTTCTCATGGCTTGGACTA
>ML794616.1:682213-718711 GCA_009831015.1 Picea engelmannii
AATATTGTGGCAGATGAAAGAGAAGATCACCAACAAATACAACTTGCAATAATTCAAAGCATGGAAGCATTTTCGTCCATAGGACGGAGTAAGTAATGCATTAGAAGATCACATCGAAGCTAAGATCAAGCCATCCTATCTATCTTTGATGTCATTGTCCCAATGTTAAAGACACATGTGAAGGCTCTAGATAGGCAAATACGGTTATTAAAATCCTTGTTGGAAAATTGGAGAAAAGCATCCCAAAATGAAAATGGAACCTCGCCTCATTCACTAGAGCAACACACATTCCCTTATGCCAAGGTTATTAATGAAACTTTTGAACCATAAGAATGTTACATCAATAATCATATGCAAGAAAAAAAAAAAGAGTTAAGTACAAGATCGTAATGCTCCAACCAATTCAAGAATATGTTGATCTTGTGTAATTGAATCTTGTTTGAATACTTATATGTTGGGGTTTGAAAGAGAAAAATATATAAAACAAAACACTAGAAATAAACTAAGCAAGTACACATTTATAAGATATTGAGATTTTACGTGGTAAAACCCCCATACTTTGTTAAGGAAACATCCACAGGGCAAGGTATGTGTAACTTATTATTCAAATAGGTTTATAAGTTACAAATACCTCCTCCTGGGGCTTCATAGATATATACAACATAGGTTAGGTTAGTTCGTTACATGAGTTCAAAAACTTGCTTCAGTTATACGAACTACCAAATATTTACTATAAGAAAATTTGTATTATTACCATAGCTTCTAATTTTTGTCATAATTCCAACATTATATATAGGATGAGAACTAAAAATGGGGAAGGGGCATTTTTCTTGTTTCACTTTTGTAAAACTTCTTTATAAAAATATCAATGGGAAGCCACTTTTGAGAAGATTTTGAGAGAAACACTACATGTATGTGGAACTATTATCTTGTTGAGTGTTGGAGTTGTATTAAGAGTGTTTCTTTTATAGTGCAAATTATTCTCATGTTAAAGAAAGCATGTTTTTTTCTCTCAAATGTTTCCTTAAATATATTTGGTGATATGTTTACGTTGCAAGTTACTCTATTTTAAAGAGGAAACCTTAGAGTAGAATTTGGTGTGCATTTTACATTTAACATAATAGAGTTCAAACCAAACTTTGAAACCCAATAATTGTTGTCCACCATAATCTAGATGGGTACCCTATTCCAAATAGTGTGAGATTTAAACCCTTACTCTTAAGAAGGGCATTTCCCCTATCAACACATTAATATGGTGAGTTGATAAAATACATTAATATTGCCAAACAAAATTTCCTAAAATTCATTTTATTTTAATAGTAGATATTATTTAGTTTTAATAATGTTATTTTTATATATATAAATTTTTGAATGAATATTATTTAACCCACATTAAATTTATTATTACTATATTTTAAAATTTGTATAATATTTTATATTAAGTCATATTGATATATGTTGGCATCAGCATTATGGAATGTACTATACAATCTATTTAATTCAATACTAATTTGTAATTTACATTTCTTATCAATTAAAAATAAATTAAATCTCAATTATTAATTACTAAAAAATATTTATCTATTTTTTTAAAAATCAATAAAATTAAAAATTACATAAATTCATATAATCATTATAACAAAACAAATTAATTACAATTTAAACGTTATTAAAAAATAAGCTTATATTTAAAAAAAATTAAAATTTTACTTGAGAATTAGAGAGGTTTAAACTTTCCACTTCTCTAATATTAACCATATATAACGTTATATATAACGTTTTAATTGACCCATTTTTAAAGTCTTTACATTTAGATTGACTGATTTTATATATAAAGGAGATAAGAGCAAGTCTTTGATAAATATCATATGGACCAAGATAAGAACAGGTCTTTAAGAAATATCATATGGACCACTCAGCAAAATAAATCCATGTTAATTGATTTTATAAACATAAAGCAGACAACAAATCAAAGGCCTGCCTCTTTTCTACTTTCATCGTTCTGTTATTCCAATCAATCAATCAAATAAAAAGCTATAAACACCAACCATGATAAAAAAGCTCTCAGGAAAAGTATGTATCCATGGATGCCTCTTTTACTTTCTGCAAACAAAGAGCCTGCTAAGGAGTTTAGTGGGAGCTTTAGCTTTAGATTTCGTCTGTGTGATGGGAGTAGGTCCGGGTGACGCTTTACTGATAAAATTTACGTCCTCATCTTGCCAAAGCCATTTCTTGTTTTCATTATCCATATTTGAAAGAGCTTCTTCAGGAGAAGCCAATGCTTTCAACTGTGTTCCCAGAATTTGAATAGTCTGTTGACACTTTACTAATTTTTCATTAGCTTTTACAACCTCCACCTCCACCTCCTGTTGGTAACAAACAATTCAAAAACCATCATAACAGTTAAATCTAACTGGATACATTTCAATGATATCCCATTCCTGAAAAAATTGCCAAATTGTATCCCACTCTAGGTTAGGTTTCCCAGATTAAAGATATCGGATAATTACTCAAAAACCATTTTAGATGAAAAGAAAAAAAAAGTATATTGGCTTACCTTTTTCACCTTCTCGTGTTCGTCCTGTGCTTCATTGGTCTCCATGAGGGCTTTCTTGTCCCTTAATCTTTGAAAAAAAAAACCAAGAATGCGAGGAGGATCAGAAAAAAATCCATGTTAAATACCATGAATTTGGTAAATATTGGATAGGGAAGCTTACTTTTGTAGGTCTGTTTGAAGCTCCTGGTGACGTGCTGCCAAATCTCGATGCTCTTTCTGCTCAGATTTAAGCTCCTTGTTCAACCCATCAATCTGTTGATGCAACTTATCTATTTCCATTTCACAATCCCTGAGACGAGATTGTAATTGAGTTTTAGTCTCTTTTGTGTCCTCTACTACTTGGGTTTCCTTGAGAGTACTGCTGATGGAAGAATTGTCTCTATTTATACTTCTGAGCTGATCGACATGATAAACACTCAGATTACTCATGCTATCGCATTCTTCCTGATCAGAGAATCCATTTGCATGCAGGGAACTGGCATGGGATAAGATGGAATTGAGGAGGGAGAAGAGCTCTTGAAGAAATTGGAGGAGGGGAGCAGTGGCATTGTCCTGAAAGCGACGATGGGTGATTTCCTCTTTGGCTTGAACAAGTTTTCCCATTTCAAGATTCAAACGGGAAGCTCCAGGATGGATGAGTTGAACTATCTCGTCAAGGATGGCAAAATTATCAGAGCTCTGGTCATTTTTTGCGGCCTTCTTGAAATCATCGAGCTCTGCCAAGAGAGCCGATGCCCATGATTCAGCACAGCTCATTTCATCTTCGTTATTCTCATCAAGATGTACTGTAGATGCCACGCTGCTGGCATTATCTACTGAATGGCGAGAATGAGAATGAGAATGGCGAGGAGATTTCAAGGTTGGTAATTTTGATGCAGAGAGCTGGAGGAGGTCATGGTCCATCAAGATTTTGCTTGAATCAGGTGAGCTTGGACAAAGCTTGGTTAATGATGATCTGCTTGGCTGGGATATATTCCTACCCTTCTTGCCCACTAATCCTCTCAGCCTCTGGCATTCCGATTGGAGCTGAGCGATCTTTCTGACGTTCTCCAGGTATTGCATGTGGGAAACCTCTGCAGCTTTCATTGAGTGTTCCCTCTCTTCGCTCCGGATTTCGATTTCCTTGTTAAGCAGGTGAAGTTCATACTTTAAACGAGACTTGTCCTTTTCTGCGATCTCCAGTTTCATTTCCATGGTGCGTAATTCATCTTGGGTTCTCCTTTTGGAATGAAGGAGATCTTGGTATGAGGTGAAGAGGAGACTCTTTTCGGATTTCACCTTATCGATCTCTTCCCTGGCAAATTGAAGTTCTATCTGGCAGTCATTCAAGGTACTTTTCAGTTCAACCTTCTCTGCAATTGCGATCTCCAGCTCACGCTTTGAAGTTGCCGCTTCAGCTTGAGCATTTTCCCATCCTACGTCGAAAACAAAAGGAAAATCATATATTAACAAATCTCAAAGGATTGTTTTTTCATTGGGTGGGGTAATCTACAATATAACGCCACTGGATGCATGAAAGTGAGTAGAATCCAAACAATCCAGGGTTGATAAAGTACACCACAGGATAATTGGCACAGTTTTTCATGAAAATTTTACTCAAAACTATTTTATTTTTGGGTGATTGTTTATGTATAATTTTAATTTCTAGAATGTTATTTTTTTCAGATTTGAGTAATTGTTTATGTATAGTTCTAATGTCTAAAATGCTATTTTCTTTCAGATTTAAATTTAAGTGATTGGTATGTATAATTCTAATGTCTTAAATGTTTTTCAAGATACTAAATTCATTTATACATTCAAAATACAATTTAAATAATAGAAAATAATAATTTCATCCAAAATTATTTCACTCAATAACAGATCTGTTTTACCCAATAAAAATGAAAAAATAGAAAAATAAAATATTTAGACAACTCTTTTCTAAAATACTTTCTATATGATTTAATTATATTCAAATTTGTCTTTTCTAAAATACTTTCTATATGATTTAATTATATTCAAATTTGTCAGCAAAACCTGTGATAACCTATCCTACATGTTTTTTCAAGCTTTTACTTTTACAGAAAGTAAGCAGTGTCTATGGCAGGGTGCACTTTCACTTGATCAATATTATGCATCAGCAGACTTTTTGTCTGGAACTTTGATGTAACTGGTAGCCTGGTACGATATTTACTTTGTTGATAATATTTAACTTTGAACACAATTAAGAAAACTATTTATTAATTATAATGAATCAAAACTGATAACTACAATGAAAATGGAGTAAATATGAATTCAGAAAAATTAATTACCATGTAAATATAATCTCTAACAAAAAAGATTAGACGTCTTAAATGTGAAAGAGTTTTTGAATCGATTTAGATGAGTGAAATCGGTATTTTCACAACAAATTTCACAATTTCAGCAATTTTAAGGGTTTACCTAGATTCGAAGGAAATTCGAGAATGGGGCAATATGAATACCAATTATGCTGCTCAGTCTCAGGCTATGATGATTGAATCAAGATTTCACAGGGCAATCAAGGTTCTGATCAGTGCTATGTGAAAAGTCATTGAAGGCTATGCGGAAATAATCGATTGAAACCCACAAACCCTAAATTATTCCTTTGATGCAATCAAGGGGTTTTAGAGAAATAGGTTCGGCTTACCTGTATACTCTTCTCTACATTATAGTTAGGAAAAATGTTTTTCAAAATTGTTAGTAGTGATTTGGTCGACCCAAGCAAGTAGTAGCAGGTAAGGAATCTGTTTAGCTGAGAGAGGAAGCCGAATCGATTCAGTTGGAAGAGAAAGAGGTGAAATTATTAGAAGACATAATATGAGTTATCTAATTGTAATATTTACTGTTAAAAAGTCAACCAAACATTTATATTCATCTCACATTCAATGAGCCATTATGGCTAAATGACTACTACATAAAAAAAAATCACTACTACTTTTAGAGGAAATCAAAGAAATTTCACACCCAAAATGAACTATTTAGATTATGATTAACCAGTTTGAAACAATTTCTGCTAAACAATGCTGACAGCCAAGTAACAAACTACTGGGTAATCGGAAAGAGAAAAGTCGACCAAACATTTATATTCATCTCATATCCAATTAACCATTATAGTGATAAGAAAATCACTACTACTTTCAAAGTAACAAACTACTGGGTAATCGGAAAGAGTTTCAAAGTAACAAACTACTGGGTAATCGGAAAGAGAAAAGTCGACCAAACATTTATATTCATCTTATATCCAATTAACCATTATAGTGATAAGAAAATCACTATTACTTTCAAAGGAAAAAAAAAAAATTACAACCAAATAAATTATTTAGATTATGATTAACCAGTTTGAAACAATTTCTGCTAAATAATGCTGACAACCAAGTAGCAAACTACTGCCTAAGAGGAAAGAGAAAAGTCTACCAAACATTTATATTCATCTCACTACTACTTTCAAAAGATATCAAAGAAACTTTACAACCAAATGAACTATTTAGATTATGATTAACCAGTTTGAAACAATCTCTACTAAATAATGCTGACAACCAAGTAGCAAACTACTGCCTAAGAGAAAAGAGAATAGTCTACCAAACATTTATATTCATCTCACTACTACTTTCAAAAGATATCAAAGAAACTTTACAACCAAATGAACTATTTAGATTATGATTAACCAGTTTGAAACAATTTCTACTAAATAATGCTGACAACCAAGTAGCAAACTACTGGAAAGAGTGAGGAGAAGAAATATTAAATTTTATAAACTATTTTAAAACTTAAAACACTTCTTTTTCAACTATATTTTTCACAAACACACTCAAGTGTTTATGCGAAAATCCAATATTCATCCCACAACTAATCAACCATAACTCACCACCTATAATGAATATCAATCCAAAAAGTTACACAACAAAGTAAAGTTACACAACATATAATGAATATCAATCCAAGAAGTTACACAACAAAGTCGACCAATTTGATTTCCACTACAGCATCACAATTCACCACCTAGAATGGATCTCAATCCAAGAAGTTACACAACAAAGTAAACCAATTTGACTTCGAGTACACCAGTTTTGACACAATTTCTGGAACGTGCCTGCTCCTTAAGCTCACAGATCAAGTATTGAAACTGAAGATATATGCAATCCTGAGGTGTATGCTAACCCTGCCTTTAAATGGGTAGAAGATTGTTACCTGAAACCGCCTCTTCCAAAAGTTTTTCATGCTGCTTCACCATATCTGCTTTGCTCGTTGCTGCCAATTCTTCCTCAAAGTGCACTCCCTGCTACACCAATAATATGGAACATCTCAATCATTTCAAAAAATTAAATCTAAATCATATGAGTCTGATAAGAAATTAATGTCCTACCACATGAGTCTGACCAGTCGTGGAGGTAACACTAGCCTTCTCTTCTTCCCTTTCCTCCGGCTTCTTATTCCATGGCCAGTTCTTTCGTCCCATCTGGTTTTGCAAACAGGAAATACAAAAGCTGATTCATCTACGCAATTTCTTCAAGCTTTGTCACAGTGAAACTAGACATAATTCCTTGTGCTTAGTTGCAGCTTTGTCTAATTAAATGTAATAAAGTCCACATCCATAGTTACCTGCACCGCACTGCACGCTGATCAAGTACTGTTGCAGAATGTCAAATGGCAGTACAGTATCGTTAATTTTGTTGGAGATATGGCATTATAGTTGGATTGGATTCATCTTCTTCAAGAAATGGGTAGACGAAATTGCTTTATTCCCTGGCTGACTAACTTCCAAAGGATCGCTTCCGCTGGCTAAGGCTGTAAGAATATCATAAAACAAAAGAGAATGGAGCTCGAACGCTAAAGTTGGAAAAAAAAAAATCAAAGATACGCCGCCCACAAAAAGAAAGCCAGTGGAACCATTTAGTGAAATAGTTCATCACGCATCTGCCACCTTTTTATCACTTTACTTCATTTCAAGGGACCTGGAAAACAATACACATGAATACTTAACCAAAAGGCAAATCCTTGTTACTATTTTAATGGAAAGCTGTGAAGCGTGATTGATCAAACCCAATTCTTAACATGCAGTAAGAAGCACATTAGCTTGCCAATTAATTAATAAGCATAAAAGGAAAAGCATGCTCTGTATTCTTCCTTTGCCGAAAGCATATGGTGATGGGAGTTTTTCTCACCACAAAGCCCCCACATGTTATAAAAGTTTTCATTTGGCATGAAATTTATGTGAACGGAAGTGGTTCAGGATGTTCATAGTCTCTCATATGACATCTATATGGCAATCACAATAATTCTTCATACATAGCAACCATCACAATCTTCATAGCTAACTACACTATCTATTTTGACACTTTCACTTCAGTTTCATATTAAGATTTGCATGATTAGATAAGGTTTTGAGATGTAATGTTCAGTAATAAAGCATATAGAGTATGTGTGACTCATCTAGGATTAAACATTTAAAGGAGTGCAACTCCATTCAAATAAATAAAGCAGTATAGATTTTATTTGTATTTTTAATGGTTTATAGGTTTTATAAAATGTAATTGTTATTGGAACGGTCATGCCCCCAGGAGTTATGCTCAAGTTTAACCTTGGCATCTCGTGGACGTGCGACACCACAACAGTTCTTTCTTGGAAGCTTGGCTCAACGAATGATACTTCATTCAGACTATGCCTCTTCACCTAGAGTATACCCATACTATGTTCTAGGCTACGAACAAGTCACATCCTTACTCTATGCAACTCCGTTGTATACTTAGACATTTGTTAACATTCTTTAACACTTAGTCAATTTGGCATACAACAGAAAACATGTGAAACACAAGGGACAAATATAGTGCAGGAGGCACCAACAGTGCCTAATACCCTGCTTCGTTTTATTATATTGCGAAAC
This sequence comes from Picea engelmannii, assembly GCA_009831015.1. NCBI lineage: Eukaryota > Viridiplantae > Streptophyta > Pinopsida > Pinales > Pinaceae > Picea > Picea engelmannii. The sequence continues at coordinate 690,652 of ML794616.1, forward strand.
ATAAACAATTTTTTACAAAGAGGATGTTACTGCCCTAATTACATAGATGGCCAGAGTCTTACGACTCTACCTCATACATCAAAACTTTCCAGACCTACAATTATATCACAGCAAGACTTCCCCCTGTTGTTCCTACTTGCCTTAGCCTGAGGTGTGCCCCACTTGTGCACCTAGCCTTATAGCTCTGTGTCTCTTGCCTTCACTTTTTTCTTTCCATCCTTTGGTTGTGCCCTTGCTCTTCTAGAGACTCCAAGGGTCCCTTGTGTGAAACGTCGTGTCTTTTGGGTGTGTTGTGCCCCTTCACGAATCATCACACTCAACCAACCATCGCACCCCTTTATGGACCTAGTGCACCCAAACGAACCCATTCGCCTATCAATCATCACATCTCTTAGACCGACGTGTCCCATCCTTTGGTGTGTGCCCCTTGCCTTGTGCTTTTCCTTGAGCCAATCGTCATGACTCTTCATGGGTTTGTCGATGGGGTTGTCCAACCTCTCCGGTGCACCCATGCTACCAAGGGAAGACAGGTCCACTACTTGGGCGTGCTCCCAAGTTTCCTTTCCCTTTCCAAATGAAACCCAAGTCTCTGTCATTTGTCGCAAGGAAAAAAGGTGTGTGCTCCCTTGGGCTTGCATGTCACCATTGTGCCCCAAGGTGCTCCCATAATACAAGTTCTTTCCCAACCGTTTGCTTCCCTCCTTTTGCTCTTCATCTGTTTCATCGTTGAATATGCCCAGGGAGCGCACACGCTCAGTGGGTGTCCCAAAAGTCCTTACAACCTCCCCCACTATACTTGTTGTCATCCCAACAACTTTCGTACCACTTGCTATCCGTAGCGAACTTTGTCAAACTATTGAATCATGTCCTCATATTTCCACAAGGAATCACATCTCTTCCAATTGTTCTCTTCGTCGGGTTTTTCCTTCCAATGGACAAAGTACTTGAATGCACTTGACCCATGCCTCGTCCCAAGATGTGATGCACCAAAATATTCTCTACCTCCAACTCTAGCTTATCTGCAACCATGTCTAGTGGTCTATATGGTTGATCTAGGTGGATATCTATGGCCACCCACCTATTCCATGGGCTCTAAAAACAGTTTTCCATCTTTGTAGTTTTTTTTACAGTTTTTTGGGTTCCAAATTTTTGGGGTCGTTTTGAGGCCCTAAATGACATTTTTTGGGAAAACAAGGAGCAACATGATTATACCTACGATGTTTCTCACATAAAAAGTTGTATTCCTCGGATACATCTTTCTAACGGTGTATCAAGCGCCCAAAACGAAGATCGTATGCAAAAGTTACACCCCCGGAAAGTTGACGTTTCAACTACCTCCATCGGGGCCCGCAAACCTTCTGGATTTTCATTTTCCCGGGTTAGGGTTTTGGATTTTTCTTATGTTAAAAAATGCCCTTAGAGCCTCATTGTAAAATCATCTTCTTGCGAATGCGAGTAGCCGTCACATCTCTTCTCAAAGATAAGTTGCCACCATTCCAGCGAGTCTTTCACTCTGTATTTTTACAGTCTCTGTACATTTCTTTCATTAATAGAAATTGTGTATTACTGTATCTTTGTGTTTATGGTTGCATCTATGATACATTTATGTTATATTATTGGATATCTACGATATCTCTGTGCATTTCTGTGTTATATCTCCTCTCTCATTTCGTGCCGAAAATAATCCAGATCAGTGGTATCAGAGAAGGCTACTCTTGATCGTTTTTCAGTGCATGTCCCCGACAAGGTCCGAGTATAGAAAGTTGGGTCTCGAGCTTGTCTCTCTTGAGGAAAATCGCTCTCGCACACCCAAGAAACCCTTAATGGTGGAAGAAAAGAAAAACGACATAGTAGATGATTCTATCAATTTGTTACTTGAGAAAGCTCTCACGTGACAGAGGGACGAAATGATGGAGAATTTTTCCCACATCCTTCAACACTTGTCGATAGCATTGGGCGCATCTTCATCAAGCGACCACTTTGGAGGCACCTAGCCTTTTAAGGTACAAGTCAATTTTGATATTCCTATATTTGAAGGTCACATAGATGTGGATGCCCCAGACAAATGGTTAAATCTGTTAGAAGATTATTTCTCTATTCACAATTTTTCTGATAGAGAAAAGATCATCTTCGCGCTCCTTAAGGCTCTCCCCCATGTCAAACATTGGTGGGAAACTTACTGAGAGAAAAATTCGACAGAGGAGTCTTGAATATATGGGGTCGAGCCCACTTGGGATTTTTTTGTGGATGTGGTAAAGGAACAATATTACCCTGTTGGCAACTATGAGGACCAATACATGATATGGACCACACTGCAACAAGAGAGGGGCCAAACAGTTATGGAGTTCACCAATACCTTCCATACCTTGCGCACCAAGTTGGGTAATAAAGACTCTATGAAACATCTGGTTCTGAAATACCATGGGGCTCTACACAGATACATCCAAACTGAAATGGATTTTCTAGACATCTCATCACTCGATTCTGCTTATCGATATGCTATTAAAATCGAGCAAAATTTTAAGCACCAGAACAAACGGGATTTCAGATATGTAAATATGCAACAACCAAAGTATGATAAAGATGAACCTAATAAACAGTCTCCTGAAAACCAGTCCAAGCCACAGAAAAAGAAGGGTCACGGGAAGACAAAGAAGGACACCAAAAAATGGTGTGATTTTCACAAAAGCCCCTAGCACAACACCAAGGAATGTCGCTCAAAACAGTCATTGGTGGCCAAGATCAAAGACAAGGAGTCAAACCCTGATTCAAAATCTGATTTTGAAAATACTGGTAAAAGAGCGATCATCGACGCAGACCCCACTGCTATTGTCACGATTGCAGCAATTCAACCAGAAGAACCAACAGATCATGAAGAGGGGGAGTGGCTTTTTCATTCACAGATGTGGGTGAAGGGGACCCCGTTGCATTTTATTGTTGATAGCGGAATCCAGAGGAACCTCATCTCAGCAAAGGTTTTCAAACAGTTGGGATTGTCAACAACACCACACCTGTAGACATACAACATCAGGTGGCTTCAGAGGGACGAGATCTTCGTGTCAGCCAGCAGTGTCGATTGTCATATGACATCCATCCCTTCAAGGATGATGTATTATGTGATGTTTCCCCATTGGATGTCTGTGATGTTCTCTTGGGCCAACCATATATGTGGAAGAGCCATGCTATCTATGAGTTTCGACCTCGTAGTGTCATTGTTACTCTGGGAGGCCATCTCTACACGATACCAGAGGTAGTCCCAACTACTGTCCCACCTAAACAGTGTCACAAGTTAGTATCTCATACTACAAAATTCAGCTTCTTCACAATCTGTTCAAAAGGTGAACAGGAGGATACTGCAACCACTACAACCTCGGTCCAAACACCTTCTATCCAACAATAGCAGGTCGACAAGATTGCAACAAAGCACAAAAATTCCTTTTGCACACAGTCGTCTCAGGTAGCTCGACTAGTTGAACAGATTCAACCTTGCCAACAATAGGTTCGTGATTGCCTTCCACAAACTGAGCAACACGACGTCTCCAGCAAGGCAAGCATCTCACCAAGATTCAGATTCAGCAAATGCTTCCCTCTCTCCCCCAGGAACTCAACGCAATGGATATCATTTCTTCCTAAGGAGGGAGGATTGATCCAGGTGGACATCGGTGGCCACCCACCTATTCCATGGGCTCGAAAAACAGTTTTCCATCTTGGCAATTTTTTTGGCAGTTTTTTGGGTTCCAAACTTTCGTGGTTGTTTTGAGGCCCTAAACGACGTTTTTTGGGAAAATGGGGAGCAACATGAAAGTTTCTATGATGATTCTCACATCAAAAGTTGTATTCCTCAGATAGATATTTCTAACGGTGTATTGAGCACCCCAAACAAAGATCATATGCAAAAGTTACACCCCCGGGAAGTTGATGTATCAACTACCTCCATCGGGGCCCACAAACCTTTTGGCTTTTCATCTTCCGGGGTTAGGGTTTTGGATTTTCCTTATGTTAAAAAATGCCCTTAGAGCCTCATTGTAAAATCATCTTCTTGTGAATGTGAGTAGCCGTCACATTTCTTCTCAGAGATAAGCTGCCACCATTCTAGCGAGTCTTTCACTCTATATTTTTACAGTCTCTGTACATTTCTTTCATTAATAGAAATCATGTATTACTGTATCTTTGTGTTTACGATTGCATCTCTAATACATTTATGTTATATTATTGGATATCCACGATATCTATGTGCATTTCTATGTTATATCTCTGCTCTCATTTTGTGCCGAAAATAATCTGGATCAATGGCTCAACTTGACTCGGGTCATCTAGGTCTCTTTGTCATAACTTCGATTGGTTAACATGGAAGACAGGATGAATGTGTCGCATGTGGAATGACAATTCCAATCTATAGGCAACGTTGCCAATATTCTCAAAAACTTTGAACGGTCCCTCATACCTCTGCATAAGAGATGGAGCCATCCATTTAGGTGTTGGGAACTGATCTATACTCAGCTTGAGTAAGACAAACTCTCCTACTTGGAATTATACATCACGCCTGTTGCGATATGCCCACTGCTTCATTTTTTCTATTATGTTAGTCAAGTGTGTGAGAGCTATCTCCAACCGATCATGCCAACTCTTCATGAAACCCACGACTGATGGATATGTCCCATAATATCCCAATGTCACAAAATGAGGAGTTGTGGGTTGTTGTTCATTCGTCAACTTGAATGGACTATAGCCCATCATTGAAATCTTATGCAGGTTGTAGCTAATTGGGCGATGTCCAACAAGTCTAACCAATTCACCTGATCCTCCTGCACATAGTTATGAAAGTAGTCTAACCTGATTCACCTGATTCATTCAGTCTTCCCATCTATATATGGGTGGTAGTATGAACTCTTCAACAAATTTGTCCCCACAAGCATGAACAATCTTTCCCAAAACTTACTTGTGAACCTTTCATCTCTATCAGACACAATGTTCAGAGGAAGACCCCAATACTTCAATATGTTCTTGAAAAGAAACTTTGCAACTCCTTCTGCACTGCAAGGCATCTTCGTCACAACTAAGACAACATACTTAGAGACTTGATCCACCACAATCAAAATCTTGTTGTATCCTTGCACCATTAGAATTTGTGTGATGAAGTCCATCGAGACAGTCAACCATAGTCTCTTTGGAATCGGTAAAGGTTGCAACAATCTTGCTCTCATTCTAGTGTTTGTCTTATCTTGATGACATATAAGGAAAGTGTGAATGTACTCTTCCACATCTTGCTTCATCCACTCCCAAAAGTATCCTCACTCCAACAATGCCATCATTCTTCGTTGTCTAGGGTAATCAGCCGAGGGTGGATCGTGAAATTCCTTCATAAGTTCCCTCCTAAGGTTGGATGACTTAGGGAGATAGTTTCACTCCCTAAAGTACAACCGTACATTGCGTATCCAAAACTTTCATGTTTTCCATCCTTCACCTACTTAATGATGTTCTTCGTTGTGTGATCACACTCTAACCCTTCCTTGATTTGTTCGTACAACTCTTCCAAGACATGAATCTAACTACCTCCTGATGTAGGAAACTCATCCTCCTCCTCTAGGACAATGAGTTGTGCCTTTATTCTCAAGGAATTCTCTACAACGTTCAGCTTCCCCAACCTATACTCAATATTCATGTCAAATTCTATGAGGAAATCTTGCCACCTTTCTTGTTTGGGTGACAAATTTAGCTGCATTGCGAAGTAACTTGTTGCAACATTGTCTGTCTTCATGAAAAATGGCTTTCCCAACAACTAGTGTCTCCAATTATACAAAAAATGTACCACTGCAGTCACCTCCTTCTCATGAATGGGGTATCTCCATTCACAATCTTGGATCTTTCTTCTCTCAAAGGAAATTGGGTTTCCTTCCCATGTTAAAACCCCTCTAATGACAAAGTCTGATGCATTTATCTGCACTTCAAACGATTACTCAAAGTATGGCGTTTTCAACACAGGAGTAGTGATAGTTCTTTGTTTTGGCTCTTCAAATGTAGAATTTATCCTCTCTATCTAGTTCCATGATCTCTCCTTTTTCAACAAGTCAGTCATAGGTGCAACAATCTTGGAATAGCCCTTTACGAAATTTCGATAGTAGTTGCTTAGTTCAAGGAAGAATCTCACATCATGAACTGTTTGCGGCTCTTCCCAATCTTAGATTTCCTTGACCTTCATGGGGTCCATGAGAATGCATCCTTGGCCAATACAATTCCCCAAGAACGGTATCTTAGTCTACCCAAAAACACACTTGGAGTTCTTCAAGAGCAGTTGGTTATGTCACAGTGCCTCAAAGACCCATGCTAAATGTTTATTGTGCTCCTCCATAATTTCTTTGTACACTACGATGCCATTCAAATACACCACAATGAACTTTTCCAAAAACAACCACAATACGTCATTCATCAATGTGAAAAAGGTTGCAGGGGCGTTGCACAACCCAAAGGGCATCACTAGGAACTCATAGCTCCCATACCTTGTCACCATGGTTGACTTCACCTAATCTCCATCTACAATCTGCACCCAATAATACCCATGTCGCAAGTCAAGTTTTGAAAACACCTTGGCCTTGGAAAACTTGTCAAAGCAATCAACGACTAAAGGAAACAGGTATTGATTCTTCACATTTTGTTTGTTCAATGCTCGATAGTCCAAACACATCCCCAACTCTCAAGTGTCCTTCTTCTTCTAAAAGAGAACTAGGGCGCCATATGGTGACCTGGATAGACAAATGAAGCTAACATCAATCAATTGTGTCAATTGTCTCTTCAACTCTTCCAAAGAAGGTCCGGACAATCGCCAAGGAGCTCTTCTTGGTGGTCGCAGCCTAGGCTCTAGCTTTATATGGTGGTCAATAGTGCGTTGCGGTGGGATCACTTTTGACAACTCATCTGGAATTTTTTTCACAAAATCACCCAACAAGTCAGTGAACTCAGGTGGAATAGGAGTCCCCACTCCATCTTCTTGAACTTCTCCAGCAATTTCTACATAAATTTGCGATCCATTCTGCCTTTTTTCTCTCTACATACTCAACACAGACACAAGCTTTACCTTTCCACGAGACTTCCTTGTGGTCATGTGCATAACCCAAGTTTTTTTTTCACCAAGTATAATTATCTTGTCCATCCATGGCATGGGGACCAAATGCGTCCTCCTTAGGAACTCCTGCCCAAGAATCACCTCAAAGTCATCCATATGAATCACTGTGAAGTTAGCCTGACTTACCAGCTTATCAAGTTGAATGTGAACTAAGGAGACAACACCAGTTGTTTCCTTTTCCTTAGAGTTTACTTCCTTCACCGCAACTCCACACGGGGAGGATCTAAGTCCCAACTCCTTCGCTACCTCAGTCTTCATAAAGTTGTGCGAGGCACCTGAGTCAACCAGAGCTTGCATTGTTCTTCCGTTGATAACAATATCGACAAAACAAAAATGATGGTCTTGGCTTCCAAGCTTTCCACCTAAGGAACCCAATGCACCAACCCTTCGTAGCTTACGACTAATCGAGCCTTGCCACTCTTTCTCTGTTAAGTGACAAAGACAAACAAAATCACAATACAACATACCTGGGTTGTATTCATCTTTCGTAGACTGTGTGGGGGAACCCATTGATCCATGACTTGGTTCCAAGGTGCTTCATTACAAGTCCTTGTAGATCATGGTTTTCTTCCCAAACCAAGACTCTTCTCCTTCAAGTCGCGATGGGACACTTGAGTTGACTTTCCTTGAGTCATGTACAGCCTACTTCCATTGTACAACTTCATGTGCCTATGTTCAAGGAGTTGCACCACCCTAGGTCACCCCACTTCCAGATTGTGCGAGGCGTGTCATACTTTTTGTTGTGTCTCTACAAAACTCTTCACTGTAAAACTACTTTGATACCATATGTCACACCCCCAAGAGTCATGCCCAAGTCCAACCTTGGCATCTCGTGGACTTGTGACACCACGACGGTTCTCTCTTGGTAGCTTGGCTCAACCAAGGATACTTCACCTAGACTATGCCTCTTCACCTAGAGAATACCCTTACTCTATTCTAGGCTACAAACAAGTCACAACCTTACTCTATGCAAATCAGTTGTATACTACATTTGTTAACATTCTTTAACACTTAGTCAATTTGGCATACAATAGAAAACATGCAAAACACAAGAGACAAATATAGTGTGGGCGACACCAATGATGACTAATGCTTGGCTTCATTTTATTATACTGCGAAACAAAAACAAAGTTTTACAAAGAGGGTGTTACTTTGCCAGTTACATAGATGGGAAAAGACTCACCAGGGAAAATTTTAGGGGCTATATTTCGCCCATGGGCTAATTTTCTATGTTTTTTCCAAAACAAATCTTCACCAATTTCCATTTTTTTCTAAAAGTGATTTGCCCAAATTATGTAGAATAAAATTATTTTACCTTAAAAATAGCCCAAATTTTATAGAAACTATATAAAATCCTTAGAAATTTGAATATTTTTACAAAAATATCGCCAAACATTTTATACTTTTCACATTATGGACTAGTAAGATTCGCAAAGCTTTCTACATTCTAAGATAAATTTCCATCCTTAAAATTATCCCTGGTTCTGGTGGAAAAGGAAGGCGTCCAAGAGGCTGGGCAGGCGATAGGAAGTGTATGGATGATGTGTTGAGGCATTGGCCAGACCTTCCAATTCACCATGGTGGGATGCATGACTTATATGAAGGGTATTCTAAAATTAAGGCAAGGGTGCATTGTGTATGCATGATTAAGTTATAACATTGTGCAAGTGAGGAATTGCACACATGCATAGAGTTGTGTATGCTTGAAAGAATTATGGAATGTGTTTTGGGGAATTCATGCATATACTATAGAAATGATTGTGCTAACAAATGAAATTTTATAATTATTACAAACTTATGAAGTTGAGAACATTTTAGGGGTTGTTAAACACTACAACAAAAGAGTTGTAGGTTAAAGTAGTAACATGAGTATGGACTACATGAAAGATATGTTAGGGAAACAAAGTAATGAAAATAAATATGGCTAAAAGAAGGGAAATATTGGTTGTTGATAATGCATATATAGAGAATGATAGGTTCATTCTGGTTAATAAGATGAATGGATTGAAGTGACTAAATTGTTAACTGTAAACAATTATGAAATCACTTTGTGAGTTTTTGAAAATATTATAATAAAAGTATATTGTACAGGAAAATACTAGCAATCTATTTGGTTGAAGATAAGATGCAAGTATTGCAGGAAAAGTGGTCTCAAGTAGGGCGTTGTTGAAAGCCATAATAAATATTGATGCTTTTTGCTGCAACAACCAATAAAATATGAGATAGAATCTCATACTTGGGAAAACTTTGAATTTTCTTATACCAACAATTTAAATTTCTAAATGAAATTGTTATGATATTGTCTCACGTTGATAGTATGTGTGTGATACAGATGAGATGATGGTTATTGAGATTGCAAATTTCAAGAAAACAGGTTATTGTTTGGACACTGGAGCCCTATGATTTCCATAGAGTGTATACCCTTGGTGGGGTTTGGTAATGAGATAGCGCACTTCTTGTATGCAAAATCCTTGGCAAGATAGATCGTTGGAGGATCGTGTAATAATGAAGGGATGGCTGAGCCTGGAAGGGTGAGTGGAGTAAGGAAGAGACAACTCAAGAATGCATGTGGCATGGTGACTAGAATCATGAGAGTGTGTTAGAAAGAACAGTGAGTTGAATCCTTTCCCAAAGCAACTATGTGAAATAGAGAAAAATACTTCCAATTGAAGTATGAAGACATGAATATGGTGCTTGGAGAGAAGAGCACGAGAAGGATAACAAGCTTTAATATCAAAGGCATGGAGCTTTTTGAAATTTTTTGAATCTACATTGTATATAGTGCACTGAGGACAATGCATAAATAAGGGGGAGGGGAATGTAATACCCCCAGGATGAAACCCAATTGTAAAGGTACATATGTTTTATAGGATGGTGAGCTAGGACATTATAGGCTAGAGTGCATGTGTAATTATTAGGCTGGAAAGATTAGATGCTAAATGAACAATGATCATATTAGTGTAATATGTAATCACTCATATTATTAAAAAAATACATCACTGATGAAGACCAAGTCAGGCAGAAGAGTATGGGGGGATAGAACTCCACTAGAATAGAAAAGGGGCTAAGAGTCTAGGAAGAGGGGCTAAGCCAAGGGGGATTAATCCCAAGGGAATATATTATATTAATATTTTCTAAAGTCTAATTATATGTCATTTTATCTTAAGTTCCTAAGGATGGGGAACGTACCACCAAGTGGGGACAAGGTAGTTCCCAACATGAAAAGTGTCAAGTCAGGAACATGAAAATATAAAGTGGAAGAGTAGTACATTTTCCCATCATTCTCAATCATTCTCAATCATTCTCACCATTCACTCTTTTCATGCATACACTTTTCCATCCATCAACCATACCTATACTTGGGAGGCTTTGGAGTTGTTAGTAATCAACAAACCTGGGTAATTGGAGCTGAAGAAGTAGGTTGTCAGGCCTGTGTGCATTTTGAAGAGGTGGGTTGTCAGGTCTGTGAGCATTTCCTCTATGTGAGGGAACTGTTGGGAATTATTTCCATGTATGCCAAGTTGCAACTATAGAGCTCTAATAGTTCATGTACGGACTATTGCAGAAGCCTCGAAAGGGAAGTGGGGAAGTCGAAGAACTGTTGAGAAAAGAAGGGGCACACTTCCTAGGGTGGGACAGACATGTGGGGAATTAGAGGTTGTAGGATGATTTTTGGGGTTAGCACCATAATCTGATTTTTTCTGCTACTGATAGACCTTATCTTGGCTTAGGATTCCTTTTCCCCGGTGGAGTTTTAGCCCCATCTCGGGGGTGACCTGTTGTTGAGAGTTTATGAGTAGCATAGTTTATGGTTGGGAGGAAAGTCTAAGGTCTACAAGTATTTGGTGGCTTATTAAAAATATAAGTGTCTTTATGTGTTTGTTATAATTACTATGTGAATAATGATGTTGTTCTTGTTATGGTTTTATGAGCTTTTACTGTTATTAATTATGCATGAATAAAATATTGTTTAGGACTACATAATTGTAATCATATGCAGGGAATAATGTTAGTTAAATTGGTATCAGAGGCATAAAATTTGAGTGGCATGGTCCAACTTGGGGCTAGGGATGCTACAATAACCATAAACCAAGGTCCCACAGATGTGTTGACTACAATTCTAAAGTAAGTCATGGAACTGGGGTCCCATAGATGAGTGTTGACCACAATGTTGAAGTTAGCTAAGGAACTAGGGTCCGATGTACAGTTTCTAGCCATCAAGTTGAAGTAGTCCGAGAAGCTCTACAATAAACATGGGTCACATGTACAAGTGTTGACTGCAATGATAAAATATATAGTTTCCCATGTGAAATTACTAGCTGCCAATGTTTCTTTTTTCAAACCACATAAGTCACAATTTTCATTTGGCGATCAAGCCATATTTATAAAAGAAGTATATCATTTATATTAGGAAATAACCCATTCTATTAGTGTCACATGTGCATCATTGACAACAATTAACAATAAAATATCATAGTATTTTTAGAGAAAAAAAAAGCTTCACATCAATTAGATGGAACTTAAAACAAGAAATGGAAAAGGAAAATTTCTTTAAAAATACATGGAAAAAATTGTGCACACTAATATACAACATGATATGCCACCTACATGTTGAAAAAAGTGAAAAAATAATAATACAAGTATTAAAAATATTTTCTTTTTTTTGCATGACTTCAACTAAAAATTCATGGTTTTCCTAAGAGTAGTTGTTATTAACTAATCGTCCATATGCAACGAATATTCCCTAAAATTTTGGATGCATAATCATTTATTTGGAAAAAAAATATTAAGAAAACCAATTATATGTTCATGGAAAATGTTTATATTTAGGTGAAAAATGTAAGTGAATGCATAAATATAATCATAAAATAGGCTACAAGTTTTTCATTTTTAATGAAAATATGAAAAATGTTAACCTAAATTACTTCCAAAACAATTTGTATCCAAATTGGTGAAATTTCACTTAAAACAAAAACATTATTGGTTGGAATATTGAATTAATCTAAGGAGCTCATCCATAAACCTAGGTCCCATGTCCAAGTGCTCATGTTGACACCTATTCGATGACTCATGAGTGTGATGAATGGTTTAGTATGGTTATTCAAATACCCACCATGGTCATGTGGATCCAAATAAATAGAACCCTACATATCCAAAAGGTCATCCCCATAACTGCAAAAGGTCAGTTGTGGGTATGGAAGCAATACTACCACTAGAAAATGTGCAAAATAAACACCAGTAGTCATAATGGGTGCTTGATTTCCCTCAACAATGCTCTCTTCATATGATGGAGTAGAGTCATCAAAGAGAAGGTGGAATTAATTATATTCCCATAAGTTACAATTATCCATATACCATTCCTCACAAGCCTTCTCTAAATCATACCACCCATAACATATGTCACTTATATACTAATCTTCAATATCACTCCAAATCTCCATCCTTTGGATTACTTCATGGGATTCCTATATTTTTTTTTATCTGATGCTCCATTCTGAGTCACACTATACAAACTCCTTCAAGGGGGTAAAATTATTATACTTTAAGTAACCATTGTTTGACATGTTCTTCATAATCCATTGCAAGTTCAAGAAAACATGTAAAAGAGAAAAAAAAAATCGATAGAATTTGTATCTTCCACATAATCTAGATTTAACACTAGATACTCCTCAATGACGAGGGATAATATATCCATGTATTAGAGGCCATAAGCTACTATAAGTATGGGATCTAGGGTTTCTAGACTATAAATTTGAGATAACCAAAACTCCCTTAATATTTTATCGAAATCCATTATGACCATAATTATGAAATCCCACAACCACTCTACATCTACTGGCACAATTATGGTGAAAATATGGGCACTCTGTCAAAACATATATGCTATATAATCCACATGGTCGTCCCTGGAAAACAATAAAATAGCTAATTTTAAATTAACGATATCTTCACTTTCTGGACTCTGATTTGGACAATTGTTGTTTTGAACTTGGGTGTTTTTTAAAGGAACTTATATATTCAATTGGTTTCTAAAAATTCTTCTTAGAAAGATACATGAATTGATCTAAGTTTCATAACCTTCTTTTTTCTTTGAAAACCTGCAAAATAGAAGAAAAAAATCCTTCTTTTTTTGTCCTAAGAAAGAGTTATGGTTCCACTTGTTTTGTACCTTTGATATGAAAATGATATCTCACACAAGATATCCAAGACTGTAACGAACCTCCTCATTACGACGACAAATCTCTTATAACAAGTGCAATTTTTTTTGTTTTGTTTTTAAAAGTGTGTGCGCGAGTGTACAAGGGAAACAAACACAATCAACTTGGCGTCGCCACCCGACAACGAACGAGATGCAACCACGACGAACACAACAAGACGACATAAGACACACCTCAAGTAACTGTATGCAACTAACGACGATCAATCTACAATAATTAAGACTGACTACCCGCCCATCCTACCTTGCAATGGTTAGGACCTCCAAGACACATAAGCAATGCTCAAGCCCAGGTTCCCATCGATTTTAACCATTTAAGGTCTCAGGGCTGGCGACTGTTCTGAGGAACATGGAGGTGTCTACATCCCGCCCAACACAACAATAGTCAAATGAGCAACCACGTCTTCTACGTAAGGCGCAATACAAAAGGACTTAGACAACGACCAACTAATATTAGGACAAGGCATCGTCTATGACTCCATTGTGATTAATTACAGACCATTTACTCCAGTTAAATTTCATAAATCAACAAGTACATTAAACATAAGGTAATCCAATTAATCTCAATTCCCCGTTATTAAGTCATGAAATCTTAATATACATGGTTCAAGACATTACAATCACTTGTTATTACTAACAGTAAAGATGATAATGGCAACAACATGAAATAATACCCATAGTACCTTTTATATCACAATGACTAGCAATAATAACAATCACATTGAATTTATGTGCTAACCTTAATACATAAACTGCGATATCATTACCATAAATGATGAACATAATAACATTTACATTACCATGAATATTAGTATTAACATGAAACATTATGCTATATTACCTTAGCATTACATGACATTACTTTTCATCACATTCCAACATATTACATTTCATGTCAAATAACTCTGCAACAAAATATCAATTATCTTACTTCTTGTATGCTGCTAGCAAATAAATCATAATAACATTTCATTTTATATTACAATTATATGACAATAAATTAACCGTAACATTACACTTGACATTAACATTCCACAACAAATAATCGCATTGAAAACTGGCATTCCCTAATTATTCGCATTAACGTTAACCTTTCATTACCTTAGCATTTCAGAAGCCATAAAAGCAATGGGGATTTAGCGCTCAATATTTAATAGCATTAATATGAATTTCCTTACATTAACAGGCCACGAGCAATAAAAGCATGAGGTTTTGTGGCCAGTCCACTTTGCCCATTAAGGAAATAAAAATCGACAACCAGTGATAAATATGTACAGTGATGACTGTAAATCAAATTAATAAAATATACTCTGTGTTGTCTTTTGTTGCCGGCCACCATAAATTCTAAATTAATAGGAGATCTCGCTGACACCCAAATAAAGAAAGGCAGCGTTGGAAAGGAGCGGTCTAAAACCAACAAGCTGTCAACTGGTGACAACAGTCCTAGCACAGGTCCAACTAACGGATACTGAGTTGAATGGGGACGTCGTCCTACCAGGAGATTCGGTTAAGTATTAAAGGCAGGCACCAGCAAAAGTAGCACGGGCAGGCCTTGATGGCAAACGCCTATGTAAACTAAATTTGGGGTCGACCCAATAACTCCATCATAATTTAAATGAACAATCGAGGGATTTTAAGAAGGATCTAAAAAGAAACAGGGCTTAGTTTTAAGTTACAACTGTACAGGACTTCGTTAACAATAACAGAGAGGCGGAAATCAATTTGCTTGTATAACAAGAGGCTGGCATACTTTTGTAAGAATACTACCATAATAAGACAACCAATAGAATTAGTTGTGTCTAGGAATGAAATGCAAGGGTTAATAACGAAGTAAGTTGACGCTGGCAGAAATCCAATGTCAGAATAACATGTTAATTCTGAGATATGCCCTAGAAACTGCCAACATAAAATTTTGCATCCAAATATCAGCATGCACACTGCCGTTAAAGTAAGGTTGAACCTTGATGTCTCAGATTAGAAATTTCCTTCACGATTTAAAGGTCTACTACCAATTTACTGAACAACATGTTAATAATTTCGCAGACATACCCCAATCATAGTCAACTCGTGACCACACTCTCCGGGTATGTGTAAATGGTAGTTACAGTGTTGGAAGGGACGCAGGCCTACCATGGAAATTCGGCCAAGAGCTATGGGCAGACTCAAGCAACAACTACGCCTAGGCTAAAATGTAGCAATGGTATCATTGTCTAAATTACCTAACACTGCCAGAGTTGGGGCAAAGCGTGAAGGGACTCGTGTGCCCTGTGTAAATTTCAAAAAGAGCGTAATTGATGCCCTTGTTACCAGCCTTAGAGCAAGTTAGCATTCCAACACTTTAATGGGCCCCTTTTTAAAATTAAGGAAGGTAAAGGTTACGATTCTGTCGAAGACGTAAATAGGGGCGATATTGCCTCATTACAACAATGGTGCAAGGGAAAAGACTATTGGAAGGTGGGAACCCATGAATCATAACAATTTTCCTTTAATCAAGTTGACGCGTACGACACACTGGTATATCCTGCGTTTAAACTCATCACTAGCTAGATTGAGGCCACTGTTTAAATTTAATTTTTTAATTTTTCTTTTTATTTCTTTTTGCTAAGTCTGTTCGTTATCGAATGAAGGTTTTCCGAGTACAGTAAAAATACTCTCCTTCACCTTACTCGTCCGTCTTCCAAGAGAGCTTGGCTTCTCCCTACGCTTACCCAAGCCTCTATATCAGTACCCCTCCCCCTAGCTTGATAGCACAAAAATTGTAATCTGTAATCGAGTTGTTGGTTTCTTTGCGGGAGAGAAAAAAATATTTAAAAAGAAAAGCACAGACCAAGGTATCTGACCCTTCCCATTCTGCAGGGATTCCAAGCAACGAAAACAGGGATAAACTAGAACGTTTTCCTATTGGTAGCGATGTGAAAACTTAAGGGTCATTGGCACCAACCTGATCTTACCACTAGAGTTGATTCGATGTTCTCAAAGTAATCGTTGGCTTAAAATATAAAACAATTTAATGACCAGAAAAAAGCATGAATACAATCGTTGGGAATGTAGGAGTACCAGAGTGACCAGTAAAACTACTAACCAAAACTCAACACAACCTTCAATCATCAAGGAATCATATACACAAATTTAACAAATTTTATGTTATTCTAAAACAAACTGACGTTCTTGCGTACCTGTGACCGACGATGAATAACCCGAAGACACTGTCCTACGCTTGCACTCCGTCCGAATCCTGTTTTCACGTCGTCTAGGTCCTGCTTGCCGACCGTCGAGACTACACCGGTACCTCCCAGCCAACGCTAGGGGTAATCTACTTCCCCCTTAGCCCCCCGATCCACAAAGGGGCCACACACTATCCAAATGGTACGTCTAGCTCCCAGCTCGCCTCGCAAGGCCGAACTACCACTCCTATCCGAGATGGAAAATCCCAACTCTCCACAAGCAATCAGTCAAGTCACAAATCCGGCAGCGTAACATTACGCTAACAGTCGATCCCCCTCTTCCTCATCTTCCCTTTCTTTTATATAGTTTTTAGAACCTCCAACTTTCCCTAAATCACATTTAAATTAAGTTTTAATCAAAATCTTCTAAATATTCTCCTTCGCACAAGTGTCGTCCATCCCCCTCTTTTCTCCAATAATTATTTTCTTTAAATTTATTAATTGTCTCATTTCCCTCACCCACCTAGAGTTGCTCCTAAATTTACTCCTAGGTGTTCCTAGATTCCCTTTCAGGTTTAAATACTTTCCCTAAAATGAAGTTGCTAATTTAGTTCATTTTAGAAGGTTCTTAATTGCATATTCCTTACTATGTTGACCTTGTTTTTTACCAAAGTTCACCTCTTTCCCTTATTATGTTTCCCCCATTCCTTAGTTTCCTAATTTTTATTATTCCCTTCTTTCCCCTTTTTATTAGAGCCAAAATGGCACTTGCGCTATTTACTCTTTCCCTTTTATTATTAATTTAAAATCTTTTTACACTTCCACAAGTTAAATAATTTATTTCTTCTTTACAATTTAAAACCATGGATTTTAATTAAATTATTACTCTCTTCCTTTTACCCCAAGAATTTATGAAGACTAAAACTATTAATTAAGTGGTTTTTAGTTTAAATTTTTATTTTTATTTTTATATGGTCTTTTTCTTAAGGTTAAACAAAATTTTACCCTAGAAAAGTTTTAGACTTAGGACTTAGATTCTGACTGGGCGACAATTATTTAGGGAAGTTGTTTTAAGAATTTCTTAATGTGTTAAAAGTCTTAGGGCCATCTAGGTTTGTTTCTTCATCAATATCAATGCAACGTGCCCTTCAGGACGCACCACGTGCTCCAAGGGTCCCACTCGCCTCATTTGTTTCTTTTGCGCAACGTGCCCTTCATGATGCACCATGTGCTCCAAGGGTGCCACTCACCTTGTTTGTTTCTTTTTCACGACATGCCCTTCAGGATGCACCACGTGCTCCAAGGGTGCCACTCGCTTCTTGACTGATTGGTAGACATCAATAACCCCTGGAGTCAACACTCCGCCAGGTGAACTTGTGGGAGACTAAGGGTTTCTAAGGAATAAGGCCCCCGCCTTATTGCGCGCCCCTTAGAGTCATTGTGAGTGACTGTCACAGCCTTCCCTCATGGCATCGTGGATCCTCTCGAACTAGGTAATCGTTAACCTACAGTTCGAACCACGACAAGAGTGCTAGTAGGCTGTGGCAGGGCTGCTGTCCACACCTCTCCCTCAACCTCTCTGGAAATTGTGTGTGGCCCCTTTACTCCATATGTGAGTCTGGTCGAAAAGCTATCGTCAACCTACATCATCAACAAACATGTCAGAACATATCCACATCATATCCTCTGATCAAAAGTACTAAAATCACAGTAAAACAATCAACCCAAATAATACACTCCCTGACTCAATCCGGATTCCAAGGGGTTCCATCGATGCCTCTGCATCCTCAAGATCCAAAACCCTGCACACTCAGTAAAACTGAGTCAATAGCACATGTCTATGTCAAGCAGTAAAACATCATGTCATCTATCATATCGCATCATAATCAAAGATAAATGTTTTCTTATCATAAAAGTCCAGATCACTTGCGAGCAAGTGTCCTCAAAGAATAAGTTTTCTCAGTGTGTTAGAGAGGGATGTTAAATACACCCCCTCTTGGTCTAAACTTCGTCCCAAAGTTTCATAGTATAAATGCTGAAATAAGTGTATCACAG
This sequence comes from Picea engelmannii, assembly GCA_009831015.1. Classification (NCBI taxonomy): domain Eukaryota; kingdom Viridiplantae; phylum Streptophyta; class Pinopsida; order Pinales; family Pinaceae; genus Picea; species Picea engelmannii. The sequence goes on from ML794616.1 coordinate 709,208, forward strand.
TATCATAAGTCTATCTATCAAACAAAAATGGAAACTGCTGGTGCATATCATATGTGTCCTCCCAGGTCGCCGAGTGCGGACTATAATTGTCCCACTGGACCTTGACCCGATATACCATTCGACGTCGTAACTGTCGAACGTGATGATCTAAGATGTGGACTGGCTGAGCCATGAGCGCTCCCTCATCTGATACCTGTAAGGAACTCATCTCAATCACATGTGTAGGATCACTAATATAGTGTCTCAAAACATATACATGAAAAACATCGTGCATACACCTCAAAGAATCAGGCAAGGCTAGTCGATAGGCCACGGGCCCCTTTCTCTCCACAATCTTGAAAGGTCCCACGAATCTAGGAGAGAGTTTATCTCCCTTTCCAAACTTTATCGAACTCTTATGTGGTTTAACCCGCAAGAAGACTCGATCGCCGACCTCATAACTACGGTCGACTCGGTGCGCATCGACATAACTCTTATGTCAATCCTGTGCTCCTTTAATCCTTTGTCTTATTGTTTGCATTTGTTCTTCCAGTTCTTGGATTTCTTTTGGTCCCACCAAGACCCTATCCTCAAGTCGATCCCAACTCAAAGGCGTCTGACACGGTCGCCCATACAGGAACTCGAAAGGTGCCATCTTAATGGTGCTCTGGTAACTGTTGTTGTAAGCGAACTCTACTAGTGGTAAGAATTCTTCCCAATGCTTTTGTTGGTCCATCATGTACATGCGCAACATGTCCTCCAAGGTTTGGTTTGTTCGTTCGGTCTGTCTGTCAGTCTCTGGGTGATACGCAGTACTAAAGTTAAGTTGGGTTCCCAAGGCCTCTTGGAAACTCGTCCAAAATCGTCCAGTAAACACCGATCCTTGATCGGATATAATCCTCTTAGGCATGCCATGAAGCCTCACAATATCACTGATGAAAACTATAGCTATGTCAGGTGCCTGATACGTCATACACACAAGAATAAAGTGAGCACTCTTCGTCGGAGTGTCTACTACTACAAAAATCGAGTCGTGTATCCTTGTCGTCACTGGCAATCCAACAATAAAGTCCATCGAAATAACTTCCCATTTCGATTCCGGAATGGTATGTGGTTGTAGTAATCCTGTTGGGTGTGTATGTTCAGCCTTTACCTGCTGACACTCCATACACCTGGCCACATAGTTAACTATGTCGGTCTTCATTTCCCTCCAGAAGAATAAGGGCTTAAGATCTGCCCTCATCTTCGTAACTCACGGGTGAGCCATGTAAAGTGCTCTATGAGCCTTGCTCAGGATCAACATCCTCAACTCGTCATTTGGCGGTACGTAAATCCGACTTTTAAACCTCAATAACCCATCTCTATCAAAATAAAATCCCTCATATTGTGGTACCATCATTGTGTTTTGTCCAATAAATCCCTCGACCTCCTTGTACCAGTCATCGCCACGCTGTAAGGTTAGAATATTTTCACGTAGATTCGTCTGAAGAGGCAACACCGAAAAGATGTGTGGCCTCCAACTCAAGGCATCCACCACTCGGTTCACCGTTCCCTTTATGTAAGTAATCTCAAAGTCGTACTCGCTAAGCAATTCCGACCAATGTCGTTGTCGCGCGTTCAGGTCGCTTTGCGTAAAAATGTGTTGTAGTCCACAATGATCAGTCTTTAGTTCAAATTTTTGTCCCACAAGGTAGTGTCTCCAAACCTTCAAGGCATATACGATGGCTAATAACTCCAAATCATGCGTCGCATAGTTCTCCTCATGCCTTCTTAGTTTCCTCGAAATGTAAGCGATTACTCGTCCGTCTTGCATCAAGACTCCACCTAAGCCTTCCTTGGATACATCTGTGCATACCAAGAAGTCTGTGTCCATGTTAGGGACCTTTAGTATCGGCGTTGTCGTCAAAAACTCCTTAAGCCTCCGAAATGCATCCACGCATTTCTCGGTCCAAACAAAATTCTTATTTTTCTTCTGCAATTCTGTGATCGGATTTGCTATCTTCGAAAATCCATTGACAAACCGTCGATAGTATCCTGCTAAACCCATAAATCTATGCACCTCAGTGACATTTGTCGGCGCAGGCCATTCAATAATAGCCTCAACCTTGGCTGGATCCACGACGATGCCTTCGTCGGAGATGACATGCCCTAAGTAGTGAATCCTCGATTGATAAAAAGAGCATTTGGACAACTTCCCATACAATTTGTGCTCTCGCAGACACTGTAGTACCAAGTGTAAGTGCTCGTCATGCTCCTCCGTCGTCCGAGAGTAGATCAAAATATCGTCAATGAATACTTGGACGAACTTGTCCAAGTACTCACGGAACACCCCGTTCATCAAACTCATAAATACCCCTGGGGCCTTTGTTAGTCCAAACGGTAAAACAGTAAACTCGTAGTCTCCAAATCGCGTCTTAAAGGCGGTCTTAGGGACGTCATCCTCCTTGATCTGTAACTGGTGATACCTGCATCGCAAATCGATCTTGGAGAACATCGTCGCACCCTTCATTTGATCGAGCAGATCATCAATTCTCGGCAAGGGATATTGATTCTTGATCGTAGCCTTGTTCAGTTGACGGTAGTCAATGCAAAGCCTCCATGATCCGTCCTTCTTTCATATGAAAATAGCAGGTGCACCCCACGGTGACACACTAGGACGTATCAGTCCCAGGTCTATCAACTCCTTCAGTTGCATTTTCAACTCTTGCAACTCCGGGGTCGACATCCTATAAGGCGTTCTTGCTATCGGTTCAGTTCCCGGTTTCAGGTCTATGGTAAACTCCAATTCCCTTTCCGGTGGCATCCCAGGTAACTCCTCTGGAAATATATCCGCAAACTCTCTCACCACTGGAAGGTGTTCTAGACCTTCCACTACTCCCTTCTCATTTAGCGCAAGGATCGCATAAAGCTTGCACCCCTTGCGCATACTCTTCTGTAACTGTAAGGAAGAGATGAACATCAGGGAAACTCCCTGGTTTCGTCCTACAATCACATGTCTCTGTCCTTCGTCATCAACCAAGCTCAACTGTTTCATCTTATAGTTGAGTATCGCCTCATGTGATTCCAACCAATCCATACCAATCACGACGTCATAAGATCCTAAGATTGTGACGTACAAGTTGACCCTCATGAGAAACTCTCCCAGGTTAAGGGCACAACCCATAACGTTTCCTCCAACCTTTTGTTTGGCTCCCGAAGCCATCTCCATGAAGCTAAACTCATCATGTTCGACTGCCTTTACCTTAATCCTTTTTAGCGCTACAACAGAAATGAAACTCTCAGTAGCACCAGGATCTATCAAAACACTAAGGGTATAGTCAGCGATGGTACTTGTCGTTTCGATCATAGTCGACTGGTGCTCTGCCTGGCGATTATTCACAGCTGCATGAATCTGATGGGCCTTTCCCACATCTCCCATTGTAGTGGGTCCAGCTGGTCCAGAAACTCTGGTCCTCTCCATAGGACAGTCGTGTTGGTAGTGTGGCTCCCCACACGTCCAACACCCCTTCTTTGGCCCAGTAGTCCTGGTACCCGAAGTAGAATATGACGACCCACTGGCCTGGAACCCTGGTCTGTACTGCTGAACCGACCTAAACTGTTGTTGTTGTGGGCAATGCTACTGTTGATGTTGTGGTCCCCGATAAGGTGTCCGCTACCGAGGCGGCGGTCGCCGGGGTGTAGAGAAGGTGGATCTCCTCTGGAAGCCACGATATCCCAGCATATGTCTCACTGGTGTCTGATGCTGTGGGGTTCCAGATGAACCCTGCCCTGATGGTCTTGCTGGAGTCTTGGTCTGACCCCCACTGATAAGCTCCTCCTCTGCTATGAGGGCCTTCTGGATGGCATCGTGCAAGGTTTGAGGCATCAAAATCCTAACCTTTGCACGCAGGCTTCCATTAAGGCCGAACATGAACTGTTTGACCTTAAGTTTCTCTGTGTTAAGGTGTGGAGCATACTGGAGTAGCTCCATAAAACGTGCCTCGTACTCGGGCACCGTACGACCTCTCTGTCATAATGCGTTGAACTCATTGAGATGATGCTCAATGAATTCCTCTGAAAGGTACCTCTCTCGGAACCATTCCTCGAACAATTCCCATGACATGTCTTCGACGACCATGTTCAGCTACGGTAGGAGCGTCTTCCACCATAGAAGGGCGCTCCCCTTCAGTTGAAAGACTGCCATGCAAACCTTCATGTTGGAGGTATAATCGCGAAGTGCAAAGCACATCGCCATGTTCTCCAACCATGCCTCGGCCGCTGCACCGTCCAGGGCACCAAAGAACTCAAAAAATTTAACCTTCTCGAGTTCACGATGAATGCTACCAGTAACAGTCGGTGCACGTGGCGGAACCTCAGCAGGTGTCGACATCCTGGCCTCATCTCTGTCCAAGCGGCTGATCAGTGCCTCGGACATGCGCTGAAAAGATCTCATCATCCCAACTACGTCGACAACTGCTATCTGCTCCTGTCCAAGAACCTGCTCATCTCCCTGGGGGTTAGACCCCTCAGTTGTGGATGCTACTGGAGGTGTCACGCCTCCTCCCCTAGCACCCCGTCGTCTGCCTCCACGGAGTCCTCTAACCATGATTACCTGCACACACACAATCAACTTGATCAACAACAGTATAATAAAATCATGTCAACGGAAATCGTAGTGATCCCAAGTCATGGGTCGAACCCGCTCTGATACCATATGTAACGGACCTCCTCATTATGACGACAAATCTCTTATAACAAGTGCATTTTTTAATTTTTTTTTTTAAAGTGTGTGCGCGAGTGTACAATGGAAACAAACACAATCAACTTGGCATCGCCACCCGACAACGAACGAGACGCAACCACAACGAACACAACAAGATGACATAAGACACACCTCAAGTAACTGTATGCAACTAACAATGATCAATCTACAATAATTAAGACTGACTACCCGCCCATCCTACCCTGCAATGGTTAGGACCTCCAAGACACATAAGAAACGCTCAAGCCCAGGTTCCCATCGATTTTAACCATTTAAGGTCTCAGGGCTGGCGACTGTTCTGAGGAACATGGAGGTGTCTACATCCCACCCAACACAACAATATTCAAATGAGCAACCACGTCTTCTACGGAAGGTGCAAGACAAAAGGACTTAGACAACGACCAACTAATATTAAGACAAGGCATCGTCTATGACTCCACTGTGATTAATTTCAGACCATTTACTCCAGTTAAATTTCATAAATCAACAAGTACATTAAACATAAGGTAATCCAATTAATCTCAATTCCCCATTATTAAGTCATGAAATCTTAATATACACGGTTCAAGACATTACAATCACATGCTATTACTAACAATAAAGATGATAATTGCAACAACATGAAATAATACCCATAGTACCTTTTATATCACAATGACTGGCAATAATAACAATCACATTGCATTTATGTGTTAACCTTAATACATAAACTGTGATATCATTACCATAAATGATGAACATAATAACATTTACATTACCATGAATATTAGTATTAACATAAAACATTACGCTATATTACCTTAGCATTACATTACATTACTTTTCATCACATTCCAACATATTACATTTCATGTCAAATAACTCTGCAACAAAATATCAATTATCTTACTTCTTGTATGCTGCCAGCAAATAAATCATAATAACATTTCATTTTATATTACAATTATATGACAATAAATTAACCGTAACATTACACTTGACATTAACATTCCACAACAAATAATTGCATTGAAAACTGGCATTCCCTAATTATTCGCATTAACGTTAACCTTTCATTTAATTAGCATTTTAGAAGCCATAAAAGCAATGGGGATTTAGCGCTCTATATTTAATAGCATTAATATTAATTTCCTTACATTAACAGTCCATGAGCAACAAAATCATGAGGTTTTGTGGCCAGTCCACTTTGCCCATTAAGGAAATAAAAATCGGCAACCAGTAACAAATATGTACAGTGATGACTGTAAATCAAATTAATAAAATATACTCCATGTTGTCTTTTGTTTCCGGCCACCATAAATTTTAAATTAATAGGAGATCTCGCTAACACCCAAATAAGCAAGGCAGCGTTGGAAAGGGGTGGTCTAAAACCAGCAAGCTTTCAACTGGTGACAACAGTCCCAGCGCAGGTCCAACTGATGGATATTGAGTTGAATGGGGACGTCGTCCTACCAGGAGATTCGGTTAAGTATTAAAGGCAGGCACTGACAAAAGAAGCACAGGTAGACCTTGATGGAAAATGCATGTGTAAACTAAATTCGGGGTCGACCCAATAACTCCATCATAATTTAAATGAACAATCGAGGGCTTTTAAGCAGGCTCTAAAAGGAAACAGGGCTTAGTTTTAAGTTACAACTGTACAGGACTTCGTTAACAATAACATAGAGGCAGAAATTAATTTTCTTGTATAACAAGAGGCTGACATACTTTTGTAAGAATACTACCATAATATGACAACCAATAGAATTAGTTGTTTCCAGGGAACGAAATGCAAGGGTTAATAACGAAGTAAGTTGACGCTGGCAGAAATTCAATGTCAGAATAACATGTTAATTCTAAGATATGCCCTGGAAACTTCCAACATAAAATTTTGCATCCAAATATCAGCATGCACACTGTCGTTAAAGTAAGGTTGAACCTTGTTGTCTCAGATTAGAAATTTCCTTCACGATTTAAAGGTCTACTACCAATTTACTGAACAACATGTTAATAATTTCGCAGACATACCCCAATCATAGTCAACTCGCGACCACACTCTCAGGGTATGTGTAAATGGCAGTTACAGTGTTGGAAGGGACGCAGGCCTACCATGGAAATTCGGCCAAGAGCTATGGGTAGACTCAGGCAACAACTACGCCTAGGATGAAAGGTAGCAATGGTATCGCTGTCTAAATTACCTAACACTGCCAGAGTTGGGGCAAAGCGTGAAGGGACCCGTGTGCCCTGTGTAAATTTCAAAAAGAGCATAATTGATGCCCTTCTTACCAGCCTTAGAGCAAGTTAGCATTCCAGTGCTTTAATGGGCCCCTTTTTAAAATTAAGGAAGGTAAAGGTTACGATTCTGTCGAAGATGTAAATAAGGGTGATATTGCCTCATTACAACGATAGTGCAAGGGAAAAGACTACTGGAAGGTGGGAACCCATGAATCATAACAATTTTCCTTTAATCAAGCTGACTCGTATAGCACGTTGGTATATTCTGCGTTTAAACTCATCACTAGCTAGATTGAGGCCACTGTTTAAATTTAATTTTTTTATTTTTCTTTTTGTTTCTTTTTGCTAAGTCTGTTCGCTGCCGAATGAAAGTTTTCTGAGTACAGTAAAAATACTCTCCTTCACCTTAGTCAACTAGCTTCCAAGAGAGATTGGCTTCGCCCTATGCTTACCCAAGCCTCTATATCAGTACCCCTCCCCCTAGCTTGATAGCACAAAAATTGAAATCTGTAATCGAGTTGTTGGTTTCTTTGTGGGAGAGAAAAAAAGATTTAAAAAGAAAAGCGCAGACCAAGGTATCTGACCCTTCCCATTCTGCAAGGATTCCAAGCAACGAAAATAGGGATAAACTACAATGTTTTCCTATTGGCAGCGATGTGGAAACTTAAGGGTCGTTGGCACCAACCTGATCTTACCACTAGAGTTGATTCTATGTTCTCACAGTAATCGTTGGATTAAAATATAAAACAATTTAATGACCAGCAAAAAACATGAATACAATCGCTGGGAATGTAGGAGTACCGGAGTGACCAGTAAAACTACTAACCAAAACTCAACACAACCTTCAATCATCAAGGAATCATATACAAAAATTTAACAAATTTTATGTTATTCTAAAACAAACCGACGTGCTTGTGTACCTGTGACCGACGGTGAATAACCCAAAGACGTTGTCCCGTGCTTGCGCTCTATCCGAATCCTACTTGCGCGTTGTCTAGATCCTTCTTGCCGACCGTCAAGGCTACATCGGTACCTCCCAGCCAACACTAGGGGTACTCTGCTTCCCCCTTAGCCCCCTGAGCCGCAAAGAGGCCACACATTATCCAGATGGTACGTCTAGCTCCCAACTCGCCTCGCAAGGCCGAGCTACCACTCCTATCCGATCTAGAAAATCCCAACTCTCCACAAGTAATTAGTCAAGTCACAAATCCGGCAGCGTAACGTTACGCTAACAACCGATCCCCCTCTTCCTCATCTTCCCTTTCTTTTATAGAGTTTTTAGAACCTCCAACTTTCCCTAAATCACATTTAAATTAAGTTTTAATCAAAATCTTCTAAATATTCTCCTTTGCACAAGTGTCGTCCATCCCCCTCTTTTCTCCAATAATTATTTTCTTTAAATTTATTAATTGTCTCATTTCCCTCACCCACCTAGATTTTCTCCTCAATTTACTCCTAGGTGTTCCTAGATTCCCTTTCAGGTTTAAATACTTTCCCTAAAATGAAGTTGCTAATTTAGTTCATTTTAGAAGGTTCTTAATTGCAGATTCCTTACTATGTTGACCTCGCTTTTACCAAAGTTCACCTCTTTCCCTTATTATGTTTCCCCCATTCCTTGGTTTCCTAATTTTTATTATTCCCTTCTCTCCCCTTTTTATTAGAGCCAAAATGGCAGTTGCGCTATTTACTCTTTCCCTTTTATTATTAATTTAAAATCTTTTTACACTTCCACAAGTTAAATAATTTATTTCTTCTTTACAATTTAAAACCATGGATTTTAATTAAATTATTACTCTCTTCCTTTTACCCCAAGAATTTATGAAGACTAAAACTATTACTTAAGTGGTTTTTAGTTTAAATTTTTATTTTTATTTTTATAGGGTCTTTTTCTTAAGGTTAAACAAAATTTTACCCTAGAGAAGTTTTAGACTTAGGACTTAGATTCTGACTGGGCGACAATTATTTAGGGAAGTTGTTTTAAGAATTTCTTAATGCGTTAAAAGTCTTAGGGCCATCTAGGTTTGTTTCTTCATCAATATCAACGCGACGTGCCCTTCAAGACGCACCATGTGCTCCAAGGGTGCCACTCGCCTCGTTTGTTTCTTTTGTGTGACGTGCCCTTCAGGATGCACCACGTGCTCGAAGGGTTCCACTCGCCTTGTTTGTTTCTTTTGTGCGACGTGCCCTTCAAGATGCACCACGTGCTCCAAGGGTGCCACTTGCTTCTTGACTGATTGGTAGACATCAATAACCCCTGGAGTCAACACTCCACCAGGTGAACTTGTGGGAGACTAAGGGTTTCTAAGGAATAAGGCCCCCGCCTTATTACGCTCCCCTTAGAGTCATCGTGAGTGACTATCGCAGTCTACCCTCATGGCATCATGGATCCTCTCGAACTAGGTAATTGTTAACCTGTAGTTCGAACCACGGCGGGAGTGCTAGTAGGCTGTGGCAGGGCTGCTGTCCACACCTCTCCCTCAACCTCTCTGGAAATCGTGTGTGGCCCCTTTACTCCATATGTGAGTCTGGTCGGCAAGCTATCGTCAGCTTGCATCATCAACAAACATGTC